>OX333081.1:10447996-10607996 GCA_946863875.1 Alloplasta piceator | reverse complement strand
TTTAAAAAGTTTTTACGGCATCATTTTCCGATTTAGTAAGTAATTTAATTTCTATGAGATTGACAATTTGTTTTTTTTTTTTTGGTTCTCTGAAATATTTAATAATGCAGCGTCGTTATTAAATGATATGAATTTTTAATTTATTGAGCAATGATTACTTCACAAAAAAAATCCTGTTTACATTCAATTTTAATAAAATAAAATTCTTTCATGCAAATCAGTTATTTTTTAGTACCTAAATAATTCCAAGTAAAAAAAAATTTACATTTTTTGTAAATTTGCTCAAAATATTGTTTTTCTTTGCATCTTTACTGTCTTTAAAAATGACATACTCGATGAAAGGATTTAAAATTTATTGAGCGATGATTACTTCACGAAAAAAAATCCTGTTCACATTCAATTTTATTAAAATAAAATTCCTTCATGCAAATCAGGTATTTTTTAGATCCTAAAAATTTCAAGTCAATAAAATGTACATTTTTTGTAAATTGGCTCAAACTAGTACATTACATCACTCGGCGTAAAAACATTTTCTGACGAGTGATGTACGATATTTTATATCACGAGGTGCAATATGGACGTTTTCACGTCTGCTTGCGGACGTAAAAGCGTCCATTATTGTACTGAGTGATATAAAATCGTTTTTTCTTGCATCTTTGCTGTTTTTAAAAATATTTTTAAAAATCTTTGAAAAACTCGATGAAGGGATTTAAAATTTATTGAATAATTATTACTTCACGAAAAAAAAATTCTGTTCACGATCAATTTTAATAAAATAAAATTTCTTCATGCAAATCAGCTATTTTTTAGATCCTAAGTAATTCCAAGTAAAGAAAATTGAAATTTTTTGTACATTTGTTCAAAAAATTGTTTTTCCTTGCATCTTTGCTGTCTTTAAAAATGACATACTCGATGAAGCAATTCAAAATTTATTGAGCAATGATTACGTCACGAAAAAAAAATCCAGTTCACATTCAATTTTAATAAAATAAAATTCCAAGTAAAGAAAATTTACATTTTTTTTTGTAAATTTGCACAAAAAATTGTTTTTCTTTGCGTCTTTACTATCTTTAAAAATGACATACTCGATTAAGGGATTTTAAATTTTTTGAGCCATGATAACTTCACGAAAAAAAATCCAGTTCACATTCAATTTTATTAAAATAAAATTCCTGCATGCAAATCAGCTATTTTTAGATCCTAAGTAATTTCAAGTAAACAAAATTCTCATTTTTTTGTAAATTTTCCCAAATTTGCAAAAATTGTTTTTTCTTGCATCTTTGCTGTCTTTAAAAATGTTTTTCAAAATCTTTGAAAAACTCGATGAAGGGATTACCAATTTATCGGGCGATGATAACTTCACGAAAAAAAAAATCCTGTCCACATTCAATTTTAATAAAATAAAGTTCCTTCACCCAAATCAGCTATTTTTTAGATCCTAAATAATTTTAAGTAAAGAAAATTTACATTTTTTTCGTAAATTTGCTCAAAAAATTGTTTTTCCTTGCATCTTTGCTGGATGTAAAAATGACATCCTCGATGAAGGGATTTAAAATTTATTGAGCAATTATTACTTCACGAAAAAAAATCCTGTTCGGATTCAATTTTAATAAAATAAAATTCCTTCGTGCAAATCAGCTATTTTTTCGACCTTAAATAATTCCAAGTAAATAAAATGTACATTTTTTGTAAATTTGTTCAAAAAATTGTTTTTCCTTGCATCTTTGCTGTCTTTAAAAATGACATACTCGATGAAGGGACTCAAAATTTATCGAGCAATGGTTACTTCACGAGAAAAAAATCCTGTTCACGTTCAATTTCATTAAAATAAAATACCTTCATGCAAATCAGCTATTTCGTAGACCCTAAATAATTTCAAGTAAAAAAAAAATTTACATTTTTTTGTAAATTTGCTCGAAAAATTCTTTCATCGCACGCCGTGCGCAAAGTGCCACTTTGCGCACGCTGCGCGTGCTCAAACTGGCACTTTGCGCACTCGTACAATAAAATTTCGTACGATACTATTTCCTTGCATCTTCGCTTCCTTTAAAATAACTCAATAAATAAAAAGAGAAAAAACTTTCTCATCTTTAACCTACGACAATTTTCGTGATCTCGATCTGACAGCTGGTGGCAAGAAAAAAAAACACAACTTTACATATGCTCATACGTGTAAATGTTGTTGTTGACGCGAACGATTTTACGGAGCGTGACGTTTTTGCCCGAGAGAGTTTTGGCCCGAAGAGACCTCTTTTCCACAGGCTCCACGGGTCGCTGTTACTTCCGCTATTTCCCGGTCGTGTGTGACAAAAAAAAAAGGTCATGCTCGCGCGCACGAAAGTCCGGTGGCCGAGACGACGACGTGGACTCGCCGCACGTCACCCCCTTAATAAAAGTCGCGAAAGCTTCACGAAATTTTCCGGGTTTTTATTTCCCCCCCCCCCCCCCCTCTCTCTTTCGTACCTCCACGTGGCCCCAAGTGCGCAACATGCATCACAGATGCGAGACAGACTCACCGGAGAAAGCCTTTTTCTCCCGATTTTACAACAGAGGCAATATTACAAAGACGTCGATGAATTTTGACCGAACTTTCGACGACTGCAGTCAAAAAATTTACAGTTGTCCGAGTTAAAATCAGTTTCATTGGAGAAAAAAAAAAAAAAAACAATATTTTTACCATTTTTTTTCCAATATATGGGTCGTTCCATGTCAAATCGACCAAGTCGACCCCTTTCAATTTCGATGAAATTTCATCAGAAGTTTTCGTTCCTAATAAAACAAGGTTCTACCAAAGGAAAAACATTTTAAAATTTTTTTTCGAAAGTTTTGCGAGATTGAAAATTTCACATTTTTAAAAATCTTTCAAGTTTATTTTTTAAGTATCTCGAAAACTATTATATTTACGAAAAAACCGTTAAATTCAAAAATTCTTTCGTAAATATAATAATTTTCGAGATGTTTGAAAAATATACTTGAAAGATTTTGCATGATGCAAGATCTTGCATGACTTTCGAAATTTTTTTTTCTTTTTTTCTTTTGGTGGAACTTCGTTTTATTAAAAACTAAAACTTCTCATCAAATTTCATCGAAATTGAAAAGGGTTGATACCAACTCTTGGTCGATTTGACATGGAATGACCCATATTTATTAATATTTTGAGAATAAACAAAAAAAAATCGAGATAAAAAATTTAAATTAAATAAGTTATAAGCTGGTAAAGTTGGGGCTAAAAAAAAAGCTGGCTGACACGATTGCAACCCTTTTTGTCATCCGATACTAAATTTAAAAAAAGATTCTTAATTATAGCAAGAATGTCGTTAGATTCTCTATCTTAGAGAAAATGGAAAAAAAACGCAATATGGCGGCTGTTTGAACAAAACAAGCGTTTTTTGACACTTTTTTTCATAGTTTTTCTTTTTCATAGTTAGAAAAAAGTCTACAGTCCGATTTGCTCACTAAAATAGCTATAACTCCGTAAATTATAGAAATTAAAAACATTCCTTTCGAGTATATATTCTAAAAGGTCTAAGCTTTAAGAATATGCTGAAAAAAAATCGATTTTTTCAAAATTTCAGATCAGAATACCGCCTCAAAAGGGTCATTTTTGTCTAATTCATTGATTTTTAAAAAAAATCATTTCAATTGTCTGAGTTGAAAATAATTTCATTACAGGAAATTCTCAAAAGAGTCGTTTTTAAACGATCTGATTAATTGATTTTAAAAACAGAAAAATCTTTCAGTTATCCGAGTTAAAATTGATTTTACTAGAGAAATTTGCCAAAAAAATCATTTTTCTACAATCTAATTAATTAATAAAATAAAAAAATCCTGTCGACAATAATTTTTATTTCACATGACAGTTGCCAATGTTTTTGAATAATTTTCGATAATTCCTAATGATTTATTGAATTTTCTATAAGTAATTGGCCATGTAACGAAAATGGGACAGTTATTGGTCATCGAACTTCGAGCCCATTTCAATCGAATGGAAAAATAATCAGAGAAATATCTTTCGAATATCCGAACAGAATAATCATCATTTCAGAATTAATTCTGATTTAATTCCCAATTATCAATATTTTTGTCAATAATTTATCACAATTTTCTAATTTTTGAAAAAATTGGGAGCCCCGCAAAGAAAATATTACATTTATCAGCCATTTGAAACCAATTTAATCAAGGTTCAAAAATATTTGTCATCGATGCATTTATTGATAAAGTGCTAAAATCAAAACAACTTTTTTTTTTGAAAAAAAAAATATTGTTATCAAAAATTATTCTTCGACAATTATCAATATATTTTAACAATGTCCAGTGGTTTGGAACATCTTTTTTTTCTTCAAAATTATTGATAAACAACGAAAATTATTTTTCTAAAAAACAAAAGGGATACAAAAATTACAAATGAATTTCAAAAATGCTCGGAGACTAGAATTTTCACATTCAAAAAATTAGATATCTACGAAAAGTCATTTATTTGATTATCGCAGATCAGAGCATTAGAATAATAAAACAACCACACAAAATTAAAAAAAAATTCGGCCTGTGAGTCTGACGATGTATACTGTATGTTTTTGGGGTCGTTGAATCCGAATCCGAGGTTGTATTAACCCCAGCACGTCAGGGTTTGGCTATAACCACAAAAAATAACACTCCAAAATCAAGATTATTTTTTTAATATTTCGAAAACTATTATAGCCACGAAAAAATCATTCTGGGTTCGTCTAGAAGAGTATACTTGTAGCTACGAAAAAAAAAATATTCCGAATTTTTGTTTGAGAAATCATGAATTTGGAGAATTTAGAATTTTTTAAAATCGTGCAAATCTACGATAAACATTAAATTTTTGGTTCAATTTTTTTTATATGATACCTTGTACTGATCTCAAAAGATCCTGAAATTTCCAGAAAGGTGTTTTTGTTTTTTGAAACATGAATTTTTGAATTTTTAAAAATCGTGCAAATCCACGAAGAACATTAAATTTTTTGTTAAATTTTTTTAATATAATACCTCGGAGTGATCTTCAAAGATCCTGGAATCTTCAGGATCTTTTAATTTTTTAAACAAAAAAACACCATCCTCTACATTTCAGGATCTTTTAGGATCAGTCCAAGGTATTATATAATAAAAATTTAATGTTGATCGTGGATTTACACGATTTTTTAGATTAAAAAATTAATGGTTTTGAAAAAACAAAAAACACCTTTCTGAAAATTTCAGGATCTTCTAAGATCCGTACAAGGTAATATAGAAAAAAAAAGATTCATAAAAATTCAAAATTCTCCACATTTGTCATTTTTCAAAATTTTTTTTCGGAATATATTTTTTTTTTTAGTAGCCACAAGTATACTCATCAAGACGAACCAAGAACAATTTTTTCGTAACTATAATAGTTTTCGAGATATTTCAAAAACAACTTAATTTTGAAGTGTTTTTGAGGTTATAGCTAAGCCCTGACATGCTGGGGTTAAACCCACTTCGTATTCGGATTCAGCGACCCCAAAAACATATGGTATACATAGTCAGATCCCCAGGCCGATTTTCTTTCTTTTTGTGTGGCTGTGTAATTTTTTAACAATAATAACAACAACAACAACAACAATAACAACAACAACAACAACAACAACAACAACAACAACAACAACAACAACAACAACAATAATAATAATAATAATAATAATAATAATAATAATAATAATAATAATAATAATAATAATAATAATAATAATATAAATTATTATTATTATTATTAGTATTATTATTATTATTATTATTATTATTATTATTATTATTATTATTATTATTATTATTATTATTATTATTATTATTATTATTATTATTATTATATTGCACCAACGACTCCGAGAAATCGTAACTTGGCGTGTTTATCGCTTACCCCCTTCTTCCTTCTGGCGTGTGTTCTCCGGTTCTTTTGCGTTAGCCAACCGAGGAATGGCTTCTCGTGAAGGAACGTTAAAATCATATGGGACTTGGAAAAAAAAAACGGAAAAAAAAGTTGTACGAGAAGGGACCACAGGACCCTTTCGTTTCCCTCCAGACTTTCTCCATGGCTTTACGATATTTTTCACAGGCATCAAAGACACCTTCCCAGAAAATGCAAAAATAATGGCCCTTTTCTGCCGTATCTTCGAATATTAAATAATTAAATGGTCGGCCTTGCGCTTTAATGAAGCATTTTTCAAATTTTAATATCCTCGCAACGTTGATCAACATAACGAGGTTGAATGCAAAAATTTTCAAATTTTTTTTATCGTTATTCGTGAGAATATCGATAATGGTACTTTTGGTACCTTTTTTTGAAAAAATTCCTTAATGTGACTTGAAATTCGTGGATGTTATTGCGAGTATTGGCATTGTTAGTGGAGAGGCGGAGGAAGGTCACATGAATGGAATTGTAGAGAGCAAGTGAGAAGAGGTACCATTTTTAACGGAAGAAAGATTGAGGCTTATCTTTGGAGGATTTTTAAATATTGTTATGGCGTTTCGAAGGAGAATGAACGAAGAGCATGAACGAGGACATGAGCTTGTCTTCGGGAAAAGGGGGAGGGGGGTTCAGTCCGATGGGGACCATTCGAGCCTTCGAGGGGACTTTATGCATCGCGGTACGAAGACAACAACGACGACGACGACGACGACGACGACGACGGAGGGCCAAGAGTTCGCCGTGGTGCCGTTCATCAGAGGCAACTTGTCACGCCGCTGGGCATCGAGCATAAATTCCACACCGTAATGTGACAGCTCTTCCCGCGCTCACGAACCAACTCTCTCACTCCAAAATTGGTGGTGGAAAAAATGGTCCTGGCAATGTTATCCGAAAAATCGAGTATTACGAAGGAAAATTGGTCATTGGCAAAGAAGTTGCCATTTTTTTTCTAAAATTATCATACATCCACGAAAATGGTCAATTTCTAATTATTTTATAAATTTTTACCGAAATGATCTAATCGTTAATTTTGAGAATGGTAATTTCATACATGGTACTTTTTATACCATTTGGATTGCAATTTTCCACCATTTTTTGTTATAAATGGTACCTTTTTTTATTTTACTCACAGATGACCTTGATTCAATTCCTTTGAATGGTAACATCCCTCAATACTCGTCTCATGAATGGTACTTTTACTGTCTAATATTGTAAATGGTACCTTTTCATTTTCTTTAAAAATTATAATGATTTATCAATTATTCCCTGTATAGAAATATCCTTAATTATTCATTTTATGAATAGCGATAATGCTTTATCGCTCATTCGATAAATGGCACTTCTATCATTATCCAATGAAAATGGCACTCTTTCACGTTTGACTCAAAAATAATAACGATTTACAATTTCTTTCTTGAATTACAATATTCTAAATCGTTCATTTTCTTAACGACACCATTTCCTCAGGCAGTAATATTGTTTAGTACTCATTTCTTAAATGGTACTTTTACTATTTAATACTTTAAATGGTACCTTTTTTATTCTCCTTGAAAATTATAATGATTTATCAACTATTCCTTGTACAGAAATATTCTTAATTATTCATTTTATGAGTAGCATTAATCCTTTATCGCTCATTCGATAAATGGTACTTCTATCATTATCCAATGAAAATGGCACTCTTTCACGTTTTACTCAAAAATAATAACGATTTACAATTTCTTTCTTGAATTACAATATTCTAAATCGTTCATTTTCTTAACGACACCATTTCCTCAGGCAGTAATATTGTTTAGTACTCATTTCTTAAATGGTACTTTTACTATTTAATACTTTAAATGGTACCTTTTTTATTCTCCTTGAAAATTATAATGATTTATCAACTATTCCTTGTACAGAAATATTCTTAATTATTCATTTTATGAATAGCATTAATCCTTTATCGCTCATTCGATAAATGGTACTTCTATCATTATCCCATGAAAATGGCACTCTTTCACGTTTGACTCAAAAATAATAACGATTTACAATTTCTTTCTTGAATTACAATATTCTAAATCGTTTATTTTCTAAACGGCACCATTTCCTCAGACAGTAATATTGTTTATTGCTCATTTCCTAAATGGTACTTTTACTGTTTGATATTTTAAATGGTATCTTTTTTATTCTTCTTGAAAATTATAATGATTTATCAACTATTCCTTGTACAGAAATATCCTTGATTATTCATTTTATGAATAGCATTAATCCTTTATCGATCATTCGATAAATGGTACTTCTATCATTATCCAATGAAAATGGTACTCTATCACGTTTTACTCAAAAATAATAAAAACTTACATTTTCTTTCTTGAATGACAATATTCTAAATCGTTCATTTTCAAAACGGCACCATTTCCTCAGGCAGTAATATTGTTTAGTACTCATCTCCTAATTGGTACTTTTACCGTTTAATATTTTAAATGGTACCTTTTTTATTCTCCTTGAAAATTATAATGATTTATCAACTATTCCTCGTATAAAAATATCCTTAATTATTTACTTTATGAATAGCATTAATCCTTTATCGCTCATTCGATAAATGGTACTTATACCATTATCCAATAAAAATGGTACTCTCACGTTTTACTCAAAACTTATACAGATTTACAATTTCTTTCTTGAATGACAATATTCTAAATCGTTCATTTTCTAAACGGCACCATTTCCTCAGGCAGTAATATTGTTTAGTACTCATCTCCTAAATGGTACTTTTACCGTTTAATATTTTAAATGGTACCTTTTTTATTCTCCTTGAAAATTATAATGATTTATCAACTATTCCTCGTATAAAAATATCCTTAATTATTTATTTTATGAATAGCATTAATCCGTTATCGCTCATTCGATAAATGGTACTTCTACCATTATCCAATGAAAATGGCACTCTTTCGCGTTTTACTCAAAAATAACAACGATTTACAATTTCTTTCTTGAATGACAATATTCTAAATCGTTCATTTTCTAAACGGCACCATTTCCTCAAGCAGTAATATTGTTTAGTACTCATTTCCCAAATGGTACTTTTACCGTTTAATACTTTAAATGGTACTTTTTTATTCTCCTTGAAAATTATAATGATTCATCAACTATTCCTTGTACAGAAATATCCTTAATTATTCATTTTATGAATAGCATTAATCCTTTATCGCTCATTCGATAAATGGTACTTCCATTATTATCCAATGAAAATGGTACTTTTTCATGTTTTACTCCAAAGTAATAACGATTAAAAATTTTCTTCTTAAACGGCACTATTCTAAATCGTTCATTTTCCAAATGGCACCTTTGCCATATTTGTTTCATTCAAGATAAGGGTACCATTTCCGTTAAACTTTCGTTTCTCTTCTTACTGTTATTTTTTGTACTTTTTTTTTAAAGCCCACGACAGATACAGTATGTTGACGGAAAAGGATATAGAAAAAAGGTACCGTTGATTCTAGAAAGGGCTGTTGAAGCTCGTCGCGGTGATTCCTCGACTTCCGCCGGATTTCGATAGCGATCAGCTTTGATGTGAACGTCGTTTTTTCCCTCCTTCTAACTCTATGATATCATCGCAAATATCTTAAGGTTGCAGTTATTGATTGAATTGAATGACATTCGAGAATTTGAGGACTCTTGTGCCATTAAATTAAATTTAAAAACAAAATAGATTTATCCTTCTACGAATTCTTAAAATAAAACTAGTTTCTTCACTTTCTGAGCTGCTTTTTTATTCTCATTGTCACTATAATTATTCAGGCTTCAGAAATCTGCTTCATCGCATTTCATTGAATATTTCAAAATTTTATTAAATCACTAAAGGGAGGCCATTTACCATTTTTTGTCTTTCATTTTTTTAAATTGTTTTACAAAGTTCCTCGATAAGGACGAAAATCAAGATACCAAAATAACCTTCCTCTGAATCTATACGAGGGGTTAAAGAAAACCCAAATCGCTCAACCCAAAGTAAAGATTTGGCCATTCAAAATCAGTATATTTTCATTTAAATTCCGAACGAAAAATCCAGCACGATTTTTATAATTAAAAAAACACAAATTCAAGAGAAACATTATAAATGAAAGGGGAACAAAAACTTCAACCCCCTTAGATGTAGATTATTCGCTGTGGACGTTCAACAACCCTAAAATATGACGTTTTTTCAAAAACCATGCTCAAAGTGTGACCATAAATTTCCTGGGTTGAAATAAATTGAATCTTCGTTTATTACATTATTATTGACATAATATATTTGAATTAATCAATTAGTAATAAAGAATAAATAATTAATTACATGACCATAAAATGACCATAAAATAATACATTTCTGCCCTGAAATGAATTCAATTTTGGTTTATTATATTATTATCATTATATATTCATATTAATTAAGCCATTGATTAATACGATATATTCCTGCCCTGAAATTAATTTCTGGTTTGGGTTGGTATTATATTAGTTATGTAATTAATTATTCATTTTTAATTATAATTTTTATATAATTTATAATTATAATTTTAATTATAATATAGAATCGGTTCGAGAAAAAATAATCTCTGCCTAATATACAGGATGTTGAGCAACTAGATAACCTAACTAGGTTCGCCGTGTAGAGCGCGCCAAGACAAAAAATTAACTTTTTTTAAAAAATGTTGTACGATAAAAATTGGCTTAGTTATTGATGTTTTTAAAGTTGACCAATGACGGCTAGAATCTAGGAGAAATGCTGCTGGTGGGGGTTTCTTCCGCCACGCCCACCGTTACCCCCACCACGCGGCTCACCAGTAGCATTGCTCCTAGATTCGAGCCGCCATTGGTCAGCTTTAAACATGAATAACTTAGCCAATTTTTGTCGTACAACAATTTTTAAAAAAGCTAATTTTTCGTCTTGGCGCGCTCTACACGATGAACCTAGTCAGGTTATCTAGCTGCTCAACACGCTGTATTCTGCATTTGTGCTCTCCATCAAGATCTCTTATAATTGTCGAGCATGAAGAAACGCTCTATCGGTGTCTCCATCACTTCGTCTTAACACGAGACGTGACTAATCCGGAATAAATATTACCGCGATTATTAATCACGAAAGAGAGAGAGAGAAAGAGAGAGAGTATTTTTGTTCCTTTCAAGTTCAAAAAGTCAATGGCACACATAGGAGGAGATTGAAGACGAAGGGTAGTTTGTCGTGAAGAGTATAAAAATGAAGAAGTACACAATTTTCTATATGCTATTTGTTATTGTGTGGTATTTCTCTCTCTCTCTCTCTCTCTCTCTCTCTCTCTCTCTCTCTCTCTCTCTCTCTCTCTCTCTCTCTCAGAGAGAGAAAAAAATGTGAAAAGGACGACTATGATGGAGGATTCAAAGTCGATCTACAGTAGAAAGAGAAGAAGCAGAAGAAGGAGGAGAAGGAGAGGAAGAAGAAGAAGAAGAAGAAGAAGAAGAAGAGGAAAGGTTGCTGGTGGTTGAGATGTTAAGTGGGGCCATTAGCGTGCCCTTCTCACACGAGCCATCCATTTCCCATGTGTTGCGCCGAATGACGAGATTCCTCCCCCCCCCCTCCCCTCCATAAATATAACATTGTAAAAAGGTCCGATCTTGCATTCCTCGAGTTCGATTTCTTCACAGGGCTTTTTTTTCTCTCCTTTCGTTTCGTGGATGGGGTCGGCAGGTCGAGGTTAATTTTTCAAGGATTCTGAACAATGCAGAGACACAATGAGAGCAATGGAAAGGAAATTCTACTTTTTTAAATCTGCTACAATGTTTCGTAATTTTGAGGTTACAATTTTCCTTTCATTTGTATAATTTAAGGATCAAATGTTCATAATTGTAAAAAAAGGAAATTTTCTCTTCTCTGAAGGTCAAACTTGACTGGAATGTCAACGGTTGAATCTCGACTTTTGAAATTTATTGAATGGTCAAAAATTATTCTTCAATTGGTGAAAAAACTTTGAACAAACCTCAACGCCTCAAATTTTAATGTCTGAAATTCCAATTGACTTGCCAATCTTTAAGTTTATTCTAAGTTCTGGGTAATCAGGTTCGTACGTTTGGTTGAAGTTTAGAGTAGAAAAATTGAGTTCAATTTTATCAAAATTTATACGAGGATTAAATCCATGAAGATCGAATTTTAAGGGGTGAAAAAGTTTTCAATGTTTGGGAGTTTTTTTTACAGACATAATTAATGATCAAAGGATCGAATTATTGTTATTTCATCAAACATATATTTGACTAATTTCATGGCAATTTTCATTGAAAATTTTTAAAAATTAACAGAGATATAGATATCATTTTATAACGACAAAAAAAATGTCCTTTCCATTTTCTCATTAATATTTTTGTGAAGCAATATTTGAAAAAAATTATATATCCATATCTATACGAATGTTGCTATCCTTATGCTTAGCCTTTTTTTATTATTTACAAAATGGCGTCAAATAGAATTTTTTCATTTTTAACGCCCCTCTTTTTATTCAGACAGGTTTTAAAAATAGTAAATATCAATATTTGTGAAATCGACTACTCACAAATTTAGCTTCTGCGATTATAATTATATATTAAAAAAAAACGAAAAAAAATGGCTCATAAGTTTTCGAATATTGAGACAACTTGTAAAAAAGTCATTAAAAAAAAAAACGCGTTCAAAGTTTCCCTAATCAATCGTCCTGCTTACTCTCACTAAAGTGCCTATAAGTCAATCAATTTTGAAAATTTCAACTTGAAATTTTGCCCACACGTCATTGAAAATATATATTTTTAAGGGATGCAAAAAAATTGTTAATTTTTAAGGGATGCAAAAAAAAATTGTTAATTTTTAAGGGATGCAAATAATCGTTAATTTTTAAGGGATGCAAAAAAAATCGTTAATTTTTAAGGGATGCAAAAAAATCGTTCATTTTTAAGGGATGTAACAAAAATTGTTCATTTTCAAGGGATGCAAACAAAATCGTTAATTTTTAAGGGATGCAAAAAAAATCGTTGATTTTTAAGGGATGCAAAAAAAATCGTTAATTTTTAAAGAATGCAAAAAAATCGTTAATTTTTAAGGGATGCAAAAAAAATCGTTAATTTTTAAGGGATGCACAAAAAAATCGTTAATTTTTAAGGGATGCAAAAAAAAATCGTCAATTTTTAAGGGATGCAAACAAAATCATTAATTTTTAAGGGATGCAAAAAAAATTCTTAATTTTTAAGGGATGCAAAAAAATCGTTAATGTTTAAGGGATTCAAAAAAATCGTTAATTTTTAAGGGATGCACAAAAAATCGTTAATTTTTAAGGGATGCAAAAAAATCGTTAATTTCTAAGGGATGCAAACAAAATCGTTAATGTTTAAGGGATGCAAAAAAAATTGATAATTTTTAAGGGATGCAAAAAAAATCGTGAATTTTTAAGGGATTCAAAAAAATCGTTAATTTTTTAGGGGATGCAAATAATCGTTAATTTTCAAGGGATGCAAAAAAAAACGTTAATTCTTAAGGGATGCAAAAAAAATCGTTAATTTTTAAGGGATTCAAAAAAAATCGTTAATTTTTAAGGGATGCAAATAATCGTTAATTTTTAAGGGATGCAAAAAAAATCGTTAATTTTCAAGGGATGCAAAAAAATCGTTAATTCTTAAGGGATGCAAAAAAATCGTTCATTTTTAAGAGATGCAAAAAAAATCGTTACTTTTTAAGAGATGCAAAAAAAAATTGTTAATATTTAAGGGATGCAAAAAAAATTGTTAATTTTTAAGGGATGCAAAAAAATTGTTAATTTTCCCTCAGGTTTGGAATGTTATTTTTAATAGTAGTTCAAATTACGAATAAACTTTGGTTTGTTATTTGTATATAAAAAAAATATTGGTCCAATTATTGAGAAAAAGAAATCGCAGCATCTTTGACGATGGATAATTTATGATCTTCGATGTTAATTTTGCTCCTCGAAGGATATTCGGGTTTATTACGGTATTGGGATTGATCAAGCCGAGTGGAATCGATGCCGGATCATTCGATGACCCTTAAAGGGCACAAGGTTCGTCCAGGTGTCCGGCAAAAGTCCCGACAAAGGGCTCAAGCGTTACACGGACATACACGTGTGTACGCAGATAGAATATCAACGAAGGCGAAGAAGGGCCTCGCAGAGCGTCGATGAGTCGACACACGGTCGAGTCATGCCGACACCAGAAGAGCGAGCCCCCTTTTTTTTATATACCGATTTTTTTTCTTCATTTTTTCCATCCTCTTTCTCCATACACCAAAGAGCTTGTCGTTGGGCTCGTGCTGGTGGGTGATGGGTGACTTTTTTCGGACGATCAGAGAGACACGTTACATCCACGTCAAAGTGGGGCAATACGGGTCACGTTGATTTATCGGACCACAATAATTTTATTTAATTTCAAGAATCATTGAAATGCCATGGGAAAATCTGAAAATTGTTTGACAACATTTTGCCATTTTTAATACTCCATTCCAATTTTGAATTTTTATTTTTAATATGGGTCATTCCACGTCAAATCGACCAAGAGTTGGAATCGACCCATCTCAATTTCGATGAAATTTGGTCAGAAGTTTTCGTTTTCAATAAAACAAAGTTCTACCAATAGAAAAAAACATAATTTTTTTTCGAAAGTTATGCAAAATTCAAAATTTCACAATTTTTCAAATCTGTCAAGTTTATTTTTTAAATATCTTGAAAACTATTATAGTTACGAAAAATCGTTCTGAATTAGTTTTAAAGAGTATACTTGGGGCTACGAAAAAAAAAAAATTATTTCGAAAAAAAAATTGAAAAATGATTAATTTGGAGAATTTTGAATTTAAAAAAATCGTAGAAATCCAAGTTCCATATTTTACATTTGGTTTAATTTTTTTTATATAATACCTTGTACCGATCTTAGAAGACCCTGAAATTTTCAGAGAGGTGTTTTTTTCAAAAATATAAATTTTTGAATTTTTAAAAATCGTACAAATCCACGATAAACATTAAATTTTTGGTTAAATTTTTTTTATATAATACCTTGTTCTGATTTTAAGAGATCCTGAAATTTTCAGGAACCATCCTGAAAATTTCAGGATCTTTCAAAAACACTCCAGTGTTTTTGTCTCAAAAATAAAAATTTTTGTATTTTGGTAACAATTTTTTTTTTTATTTTTCCTCTAAATTAAGTAAAGTTGAGCAATCATGTAATTCTGTAATTTTGAGCAGTAATAATTTCAATTAATAACAATTGAAAAAAAAAAAAATTTTACCAAAATTCAAAAATTTATATTTTTGAAACAAAAAAAAACACCTCTCTGAAAATTTCAGGATCTTTTAAGATCAGTACAAGGTATTATATTAAAAAAATTAAACCAAATATAAAATATGGAACTTGGATTTTTACGATTTCTGAACATTCAAATTCATCATTTTTCAAAAAAAAAATTCGGAATATTTTTTTTTCTTAGCCCCAAGTATACTCTTTAAAATTAATTCAGAACAATTTTTCGTAACTATAATAGTTTTCAAAATATTTAAAAAATAACCTTGACAGATTTGAAAAATTGTGAAATTTTGAATTTTGTATAACTTTCGAAAAAAAAATCCATTTTTTTCCTTCGGTAGAACTTTATTTTATTGAAAACGAAAACTTCTGACCAAATTTCATCGAAATTGAAAGAGGTCGTTTCCAACTCTTGGTCGATTTGACATGGAATGACCCATATTTATTTTCAATGTTTATTTTGAATAAATGTTTTTTTTTTTAATTTTTCCGTCAACTTTCAATGTTTATTTTTACTTTAAATTTATTATTTTTATTTTCAACTTCAATTTTAAATGTTTATTTCGAATTTCAATTGTTTATTTTAATGTACTTTTTTTATTTTTGAAATTTTTTTAAATTCCTGATATTTATCGAATTACAATCGTTACAATCACATTTGTCAATGAAGTAAAAATTCGAATAAAAAGTTTGCCTCGAAAAAAAATACAGGAATTTTGGGTCAAATGAAGGGTTAAATCTTGGTGGTCCATATTGCCACGTTTAATCTCGTACGTGTGTATTATATGCTCGTGGTTAACGATAAAGATGTCACCGTGCGAGAGAGGCGCGAAGAAACTCCGCGAGATATGTGAAGAAAGGGAAGGGATTGAGGGGGGGAGGGGGAGGGGGGAGAGGGAGAGAGGAGGATAGTATGACGAGTCAGCAAATTCCTCCAAAGATTCCTCAAGGATTCACTCTAATCATCGTCGTGGTCTGCGTCTCCGAGGCATTTTTTTTCCTCTCGCCTCGATTTTCTTCTCCTCTTTTTTATTTTATTTTTCTTACTAATTAATTTTTTTTCTTCACGCTCACCGTCAATCAACGGGACGAATTTCTCGAGCACGGAGAAATGCAACGTGAAATTTTTGTGCCTCAAAAATGAGGAGCCTTGACGAATGCCAATTAATCTTGTAACATTTTTATTCAAGAAATTTTCAAATTTTGATTTTGCCAAAAAAAAATCGTGATACTTTGAACTCAAATCTGAGCTGTCCCATTTTATTTTAATTTTTGTTTATTTTTCTATTTATTCTATGCATTAAATTTAAGGGCCGAAATAGCGAACGCCAGAAAAGCGAAAGCCGAGAGAGCCGCTCACATGGGCCCCATGTGTAAGAGAGAGAGACATGCGCCTCCTCTCTCTCTTACGCATGGGGCCCCCGTGAGCGGCGCTCTCGGCTTTCGCTTTTCTGGCGTTCGCTATTTCGGCCTTTCGCTATTCGAACGTTCGTAATCGTGAAATTCGAACTTTCGGACCTTCAAAATATTTGTCCGTCGAATTTTTGTACCCCACCCTTTTTTTACTGGATTCAATTTGAGAAAATTCGATTTCAATTATATTCCGATTTTTTTTATTTTTTTTTAATTCAACATTTTTTGTTTACCCTCGAGAGACTCCAACGTTTACCGTATGCTGCATCGACGCCCACCCTCGAAAAATGGACTATGTGCTCACGTGTGTTTGTGCAATATATATATATATATATATATATGGGGCATTCCAAGGGAAAACGTGGGGTCATTTCCCTCGGGTCATCAGATCCTTGCATAACTTTTTTTTTCGCTTTGATTCCACTTTAAAAACAGCCCAATTTTTAAAAAAAAAATTCTGGCCAATCCTTCAGGTGGCGCGACGATCATCTTTGTGTAAAAAAGGGATAACTGAAAAAACACCATTTTTAAAATTCTCCAATTTTTTCCACAGATTCTGGATCAAAAATAAGTAATTTCTAGCATAATTAGAAAGTGGGCCTGCTTCCTCATATTTTTTTTTTAATTTTCTTTTTTTCAGTTTCTAAAATAAAATGGAAAAATCAATTCCTAATACCTCTTACGTGAGTAAAAAAATAAAATAAAAATAAAACATATCTTAGAAAATTTTTATATTTTGCATATTTTTCCAAATAAATGAGAAAAATCTTTTTTTTCAATAGAATAATTCAATAAAAAGGGATAACTGATAAAAATACCAATTTCAAAATTCTGCAATTTTTTCTACAGATTCTGGGTCATAAATAAGTAATATCTATCATGATTAGAAAGTGGGATGCGGCTGCCTCATATTTTTTTTTTAACTTTTTTTCAGTTTTTAAAATAAAATAAAACAATTGATTCCTAATACCCCTTACATGAGTAAAAAAATAAAAATAAAACATATCTTGAAAAATTTTGATATTTTGCATATTTTACAAAATAAATGACAAAAATCTTTTTTTTCAATGAAATATTTTTCTCATTTATTTTGTAAAATATGCAAAATATCAAAATTTGCCAAGATATGTTTTATTTTTATTTTATTTTTTTACTCATGTAAGAGGCGTTAGGAATTAATTTTTTTCATTTTATTTTAGAAACTGAAAAAAAGAAAATTATAAAAAAAATATGAGGCAGCCGCGGCCCACTTTCTGATCATGATAGAAATTACTTATTTTTGACCCGGAATCTGTGGAAAAAATTGCAGAATTTAAAAAAAAGTGTTTTTTCAGTTATGCCCTTTTTACACAAAAATGATCGTCGCGCCACCTGAAGGAGTGGCCAGAAAAATCTTTTAAAAAATTAGGTTGTTTTTAAAGTGGAATCAATGCGAAAAAAAAAGTTATGCAAGGATCCGATGACCCGAGGGAAATGACCCCACGTTTTCACTTGGAATGCCCCATATATATCGATACCCTTAACTCGTCGATTCATATATGGGGCATTCCAGGCCAATTCGATCGAATCTGTTTTTAAATAACGTTTTGCAATTTTCAAAATTTTTTTCTCTCTCCCTTCCACCCCCTGAGTTCATAATATCCATTTCCGGTCAGTTTGGTCAAAATTTGACCCACCGTTTATTTTGATTTTCAAATACGTTGCAGGAAAAGGAAATTTCAATTATGAAAAAAGTTGTGCAGATTTTTGAGATTTTTTTTAACCCTCTCACTATCCTTTGGATGAAAATATAAACGAGAGGCTTAACAGCCCTTTTACTATTTTTCAAATTCATTAAAAAAAATTACCTGAATTCGATGAAATTTGCAATAAAAATAAAAAATATAAAAATAAATAAAATCAAATATTTAAAACATTTAATTTAACGCAATTCAAAATGTCTGATGGTCACCCCAGTTGAGTTGATGTGGAATGCCCCATACATGATTGAATTTACACGCAGTAGCGCGATGGAACAATCTGGAGCCTGGACAGAGTTTGCACTCTGTGGGTTCGGTATATATTTAAGGGGTTGCCGGTGGTAAATATTTGATCCAGAGGTCGGGGAAGAACCTTCAGTTGCAACGTACAAGAGAGTATACATGCACAGACGCGAGCAAAGCACATCACGGAGATTTACTTCTAGCGTCGAGCACACTGCCCGGAAGCTCAAAATCATCCCCCAATATCGTTTCTCACGCGCGCGCCCCCTCGATTTTGGATGTTTGCACCGGCCACTTGTCTTTAATTGCCGACGAATCGTGTATTAATGGGCTATATTGACAGAGAGCGTGAGGAAAAATATAAAATTACAGAAATAATACGTAATTGACAGATTTTTGACAGTTTCATACAATTCTCATATTAATGACAGGCAACCTTATTTTTGCTGCATCAAATTGCAGAATTGAAGCAAAAAGTGGAATTTCTAATAAAAATTCGGAGGGATTTATATTGACAGCGTCGAATATTGACAGAATGGTCTTTGACAGTATGAAGTTTTGTCTTAGAAAAGATGAAACCTCAAAAGAATGTGTGTTGTCTGATTCGAATGTTGACAGGATTAATGCTGCATTGTTAAATTGACAGGATGGAAATAATGTTTGCATCGAAATATTGACAGAATTGTATTGCGATCAAAGTTAATTGTTATGGTCTTCAACATTGACAGAATCGTCTATAGACAAAATCGAATGTTGACAGAATGAATCATTGAGAACTTCGAATCATCACCGAATCGAAAACTAGTGGTATCGAATCATTAATTCTTGACAGTTTCGAATATTGACAGATCTAGTGGTAGAAATTGCCATTGATGAATCCATTTATTGACAGAAATGAACGTTGACCGGAGTGAATGCTAACTTTCAGATACATTGACCGAATCAGCTATTGATAATCTAGAATATTGACAGAACCAATTATTGACAGTTTCGAATATTGACAGAGTTAACCATTATTGAAATCACTTATTGTCACAATTGAATATAGATATAAGAGTGTATGCTCACCGTTGAATCTTATCGGCAGAATAAAAAATTTAAATAATGAAATACTGACAGTATTAATTATTGACAGATTTATTAGCAGCAAAGACCATCAGTAAATCATTTATCGAGAATTTTTATTAATGACAAGATCGACTTCGTTGGCATCGAATGGAATATTGACAGCATCGAATATTGACAGCATGACAACGTGCAATATTGACAGATTCAGTTTCAAATATTGCCAGATCTAATAGTAGAAATTGCCATTGATGAATCCATTTATTGACAGAATTGAACGTTGACGGGAGTGAATGCTAACTTTCAGATTCATTGACTGAATGAGCTATTGATAATCTAGAATATTGACAGAACCAATTATTGACAGTTTCGAATATTGACAGAATTTACTATTATTGAAATCACTTATTGTCAGAATTGAATATAGATATAAGAGTGTATGCTCGCCGTCGAATCTTATCGGCAGAATGAAAAATTCAAATAATGAAATACTGACAGTATTAATTATTGACAGATTTATTGGCAGCAAAGACCATCAGTAAATCATTTATCGAGATTTTTGAATGATGACAAGATCGACTTCGTTGGCATCGAATAGAATATTGACAGCATCGAATATTGACAGCATGACAACGTGCAATATTGACAGATTCAGTTTCAAGTATTGACAGATCTAATCCATTTATTGACAGAAATGAACGTTGACTGCACTGAATGCTAACTTTCAGATTCATTGACTGAATCAGCTATTGATAATCTAGAATATTGACAGAACCAATTATTGACAGTTTCGAATATTGACAGAATTTACTATTATTGAAATCACTTATTGTCAGAATTGAATATAGATATAAGAGTGTATGCTCACTCTCGAATCTTATCGGCAGAATACAAAATTCAAATGAAATACTGACAGTATTAATTATTGACAGATTTATTGGCAGCAAAGACCATCAGTAAATCATTTATCGAGAATTTTGAATAATGACAAGGTTGACTTCGTCGGCATCGAATGGAATATTGACAGCATCGAATATTGACAGCATGACAACGTGCAATATTGACAGATTATTGACATTCGTCCGAACGCGTTGAGCGTGAGATGAAGCGATGGGAATTTTTTTTTCTTTTTTTTTCGCGCATGCGAGAGTACTTCTCCGTATAATATACAAATCACGCTCAGGAAACGGAAGTCCATCTCTGCTATAGCGAGACGCAGAACGAGAACAGCTCGCGCGCGTGGGTGCGGTGTACGGCGACGATGAGAGGAAGAGGAATATTTACCGTACCTACTCTACTGTGGCAAGCGCACACATACCCAAGTATATACATAGAAATGTGAACGTATATATACATAATATACGATACGAGGCGGAAGGGACGAGAGGAGATGAGATCGTCCGCCGGAAGTACCGCGGAAACGAAATCCATAAAAATTCTCGCGCGCGGTCACTCTCTAACCCGAGCAACGCGAAGGGACCAGGAAAAGCGTGAATTTTTTTTACAAACTGACCAATAAATAACTTTGGAAGAAAAATTAAGGGTTGTCAACAATTCTGCCTGTCAATAATTTTTCGCCAGTTGACAGTTGTCAGTAGATGACAGCAGAATTGTTAAAGCGGAGGTTTAAAATTTGCTCGTGTCCTAGACGAGCCAATGTGACCCCTGAATGTTTTTACGTCTAAAAGTTACTTTGCCTCTACATTGACACATCTACTGACCGTTGTCACTGCAATTTTGACAACGTCTGTTGTTGTTTCCCAGGATCAGCGTTGGGATCAGGAAAAGCGTGCATTTTTTTTACAAGCTGACCAATAAATAACTTTGGAAAAAAAATGAATGGTTGTCATCAATTCTTCCTGTCAATAATTTTTCGTCAGTTGACAGTTGTCAGTAGATGACAGCAGAATTGTTGAAGCGGAGGTTTAAAATTTTCCCGTGTCCCAGGCCAGCCAATGTTATCCGTGAATGTTTTTACGTCTAAAAGTTACTTTGCCTCAATATTGACACATTGACACATTTTGGGACCAGGAAAAGCGTGAGTTTTTTATAAACCAACCAATGAATAACTTTGCAGAACAAATTAAGGGTTGTCATCAATTCTTTCTGTCAATATTTTTTCGTCAGTTGACAGTTGTCTGTAGATGACAGCACACTTGTCAAAGCGGTGGTTGAAAATTTTCTCGTGTCCTAGACCAGCCAATGTGACCCCTGAATGTTTTTACGTCTAAAAGTTACTTTGCCTCTACATTGACACATCTACTGACCGTTGTCACTGCAATTTTGACAACGTTCTAGGACCAGAAAAAGCGTGCATTTATTTACAAGCCAACCAATAAATAACTTTGGAAAAAAAATTGAAAGCTGTCATCAATTATTCCTGTTAACAATTTATCGTCAGTTGACAGTTGTCAATAGATGACAGCAGAGTTGTCAAAGTGGCGGTTCAAAATTATCTTGTGTCCTTAGCCAATGTGATCCCTGAATGTGTTTACGTCCAAAAGTTACTTTGCCTCTACATTGACACATCTACTGACAGTTGTCTCTGCGATTTTGGCAACGTTTTGGGACCAGGAAAAGCGTGCATATTTTCACAAGCCACCCAATAAATAACTTTGGAAAAAAAATTGAGCGTTGTCATCAACTATTCCTGTTAAGAATTTCTCGTCAGTTGACAGTTATCAATAGATGACAGCAGAGTTGTCAAAGATGTGTTTCAAAAATTTCAACTCGTGTCCTGGATTGCCCAATGTGATCCTTGAATGTTTTTACGTCTAAAAGTTACTTTGCCTCAACATTGGCACATTGACCGTTGTCTCTGCGATTTTGGCAGCGTCCCTGGATTGGCGTTTTTTGGCTCGCTGCCTCGTTCTTCTCGCTGTGGACGAAAACTTTGACAAGTCCGGGCAGAACTGTACTCGGGTAATTAGGGAAAGCAGATTTTTCATTTTTGGCCCAAGCGTCATCGGAGCTTCCCTCATTAAGGATGTCGCAAAAGATCTCGATGAATATCTATATATAACGATTTTTTTTCGCACTATACCAATCTGACTCCCGGTTGGCTAAGAGTGCCTCGACGGTGTTCTGATTGGTCCGATATTTCAAATGAACTCCGTGCATATAGTCATAAGTCTCTTCCCTCCCCCTCTCTTCCCTGCCCCCTTATTCGTCGCCCTTTTCCTCGTTCATCTCGCGATTTTCTCTTTCTATCCCATATTTTTCTCGCTTTCGCAGCGCAGCTTTAGAGCCCCGGGGAGGCGCGCGCGACTCTAATGAACCGTGTAATAACGTCGCTCGACGCCCCCGCGCCTAGCGTTGCGCCTAGCGTTGTGCGCAGCGCCCTCTCGCGAGTTACGCCTTCCTTTTCCTCTTTGTCATTCCTCCACCATTAACGCCTATGTATATACATATATATGTATATGTATGTGACCCTTGGACTTTTATTTCAAGCCTCATGCATTTCATAGTTTCGCGAACAATGCACTTTTATCTCTCGCTCGCCGAAGTTATAAAAAGTCTGTATTTGTCATTTAGATTTAATATTTTCAGTAAATACCGCGAGGAGCTATTTTTCTAGTCGTACGAACAGTATTGACGAAAAAAAAAATCAGAGAAATCCGTCAGTTTTTACGAAATCTGAGCTGGTCGACACTTTTTTGTCTCCGGGTCGACACTGTATCGACGCGGTCGACCGTTTATCGACTTTGTGTCGCCTCATCACCAATTCTGCACCAATCCTTGTATTATTGAGTGTCGACAGTCCCATGATTCTGCGTCGATATGTTATCGACCATGCTTCGACACTGTGTCGACCGCTCTCTGCTTTATCGATACTGCGTCGACACTGCAAGACACTTTTGATTGGGTGTCGACACTTTTTGGAATCTACTAGAACTATTAGCAGCCACGTATCGACACTCAGTCAAGACCACTGTAAAATTTGAGTCGACACTTTCTTGGTCGACACTTTATCGACCGTTCTCTGCTTTATCGACACTAAGTCACTGTAAGACACTTTTTATTGGGTGTCGACACTTTTTGGAATCTACTAGAACTTTTAGCAGCCATGTATCGAGACACAGTCAAGACCACTGTAAAATTTGGGTCGACACTTTCTTGGTCGACGCTTGGTCGACACTTTATCGACGGTTCTCTGCTTTATCGACACTACGTCGACACTGCAAGACACTTTTGATTGGGTGTCGACACTTTTTGGAATCTACTAGAAATTTTAGCAGCCACGTATCGATACTCAGTCAAGGCCACCGTACGATTTGGGTCGACACTTTCTTGGTCGACGCTTGATCGACACTTTATCGACCGTTCTCTGCTTTATCGACACTAAGTCGACACAGTAAGACACTTTTTATTGGGTGTCGACACTTTTTGGAATCTACTAGAACTAGCAATCACGTATCGATACTCAGTCAAGACCACTGTGAAATTAAAGTCGACACTTTCTTGGTCGACACTTGGTCGACACTTTATCGACACTGTCGACACTTTTAAGAAGAACCTTCCACAAGTGACAATAAAATCGCAAAAAATCCGAAAAAAATGTCACATATTGTGCAGAAAAAACGCTTTCTTCTCAGCAATATATCGCTGGAGAAAAAAAATGCTCCGGGGCAGAGAATATCGAGCACGTGACTGAAGCATCGCGCACAGCCTCGGGGTCTTCAGAGTCGACAAGGAGAAGGCCAGAAGCTTGCAGAAAAAGATTATGCCGGCTTGCAAAGTGACGAAAGGGTTTTAAAAAAAAACCCCTACCCCGAGGAGGAAGAATACTCGTCTCCATAATGCATTCGAGAGTAGAACCTCCATCCCTCTTCTGGTCGACTCTCTTACCCAGCGATTTCGCGTCGCTTCTAGAACAAAATTTTCGCGCCTCCTTTTCGCCTCCGGGTCCCAATTTTTTTTCCTTCTTAGCACACATCCAGGAGGGAGAGGGGGTTAGAGAAAGACGAAAAATCACGACTCTCGAGACAGAAAAAAGGAAATAAATAAAGAAAGAAATACGTGCGTGCCGATCGCGAGCTCTTGCTGACTTAGGAAGCGGAGGAGGATTAATAGCCCGGTTAATGCGCGGACGTGTGCTCCCCGGGTCACGGCATCTTTTCACTATTTCTTCTCACTCGGATACACGAATATAAATATATATATATATTAGGGTGATTCGTTTCAGGGCAACTTTTTTTTTTGACCCATCGTGCCCGAAAACTTTTAGTTGGTACCCAAAAACGAAGTTTCGTGAAAGGGGGGTGTTGTCAAAAAATATTTAGAGGTTGCGAATCAAAATTGAAGGTTTCCCTTCTGATTAACCCCTTGACTGTGAGTGACACGCATAGGGGCAAAAAAAAGTCGTGCCATTTTTGTGTCATGACACATATAGGAGCATTTGAAAAACAACCTATTTCTATTGCATCGATTCGATTGTAATTTGGTACATCATGGTTTTTGGGGTCGCTGAATTTGAATTTGACATCAGATTTCCAAAATTCAAAATGGCGGATCCAATATGGCGGACGCAAATTCCAAAAATGATTTGATTTCGACGAAAGTGAGTACTTCATGGTTTTCGGAGTCGCTGAATTCGAATTTGAAATCAGATTTCCAAAATTCAAAATGGTGGATCCAATATGGCGGACGCAAATTCGAAAAATGGTTTGATTTCGACGAAAGTGAGTACTTCATGGTTTTCGGAGTCGCTGAATTCGAATTTGAAATCAGATTTCCAAAATTCAAAATGGTGGATCCAATATGGCGGACGCAAATTCGAAAAATGGTTTGATTTCGACGAAAGTGAGTACTTCATGGTTTTCGGAGTCGCTGAATTCGAATTTGAAATCAGATTTCCAAAATTCAAAATGGTGGATCCAATATGGCGGACGCAAATTCGAAAAATGGTTTGATTTCGACGAAAGTGAGTACTTCATGGTTTTCGGAGTTGCTGAATTCGAATTTGAAATCAGATTTCCGAAATTCAAGATATCGGATCCAATATGGTGGACGCAAATTCGAAAAGTTGTTGGATTTTGACAAAAAATTGTATCTCTAGATGTTTATGGTCGCGAATTCGCGTCCGCCATATTGAATCCGCCATTTTGAATTTTGGAAATCCTATGTCGAATTCGAAGTCAGCGGCCCCAAAAACCTCTATACTGAGACTTTAAAGCAAATCTAGGAAATTTTTTTTCCAACACAAAAATTGCACGAAAATCTCATTTTCACCTCACTGCGAAAGGGAAAGAGAAAGAAGTAAAATAAATAGTTATTTTTTTGTTTTATTCAATCAAACGAACTCCATTTTCTATGAGATAGCATGTACAAAATCATGAGAAAAACCATTCAACAAATGTTACAAAGAATTCCCTATGGAAATAAATCAATAAAACAAAAAGAAAAAATCTATTTATTTTACTTAATCCACCTATATATGAGAAAGAGTTGAATGTACGGACTAGGCTTATAAGACTTTTTTGTAGGAAATTACTTTCTCTACAAAGTTCTCATTTGAATTTTTTCGCTATAGCTAATAGCTCAGGCGTTACAGCCGTTTGAATAGATATTTTCGTACAATATTCACTTGAAACAATGATACCGCTGGAACGGTTGAATTTACGGACATGGCTCAATGAACTTTATTGTAGACTATCATATTTCCTATGAAAACCCACTTGGAAAATACCGTGATATCAAAATTCGCGGAATGGTAACACTAATAATGAGAAATTTTTTTTTTCAATGTTAATCAAAACTTCAATTTTGATTCGCGACCTCTAAATATTTTTTGACAACAGCCCTCTTTCACGAAACTTCATTTTTGGGCACCAACTAAAGGTTTTCGGGCACGATAGATAAAAAAAAAAAAGTTGAGCTGAAACGAATCACCCTAATATATACACATATATATGATCGTTTTTTTTTATTCATTATTATTTCTTTTTTATTGCGACAGCTCTCTACGCGAGAGGGTCCGGTGGTCAGATATGGTCGCCCCAGGATCGAGGATAGGGAAGAGACCCCGTTTTGTCCCTAATTGATCGTCCTCACAGTGTTTAATTTTTATTTCAATTTTTTTTTCCATTCTAAAAAAATTTTTTTTTTCCAATTTCTCCTCTTCGTGACTATCCGTGAAGTTGGCACGTAATGTAGATAAATTTTCATTTTTGCACGTCATCAATGTTGAGAAAAAAATAAAATAAAAAAAACAATAATTCTCTCGAATCACGAAAATACAACCTCGTCCTATTTCGTCGCGCCTCAGAATGTTTGATTTATCATTGGACAAAAAAGGTCAGAACCGGAAATGCATCTTGGGAAATAATAATGGTGAATTGAAAAGGGGTGAATAATGGAGGGTTGAATAATCATGATAATAACGGCGGGACATTTTGGGACCTACGAGAATGCTATGGGTCCTTTTTTACAGATCGCGATTCTCACTCGGAATGGATTTGCTTGAATCAGATCAATAAAAGTATTTTTAAATCGACGGATTGAGAAACAGTTTTTAAAAAAATTTTTTTTTTTTTTTCAATTATTAGAACCGAGACTTAGTTTTGTGGTTGCGACGTGTTTTGCAGGGATTGGAGCGCGACGGGCAACGTTCGCGTACAAGAATCCTGGCCAACGTGAGCGAATTTAGGCCACTTACGAGATTCAATAACCTCACCGACATCACAATCACGAGGATCGGGCTCCTTGATCGTTTCGCGCAGCACGGTGAGTCTGCACTCTTCCCTCTTGCTCATTTCTATTCGTTTTTCTTCCTTTCTCATTCTCATTCCGCGTCTTCGTAGAGACTGAATGTGGCTTTGCATCTAATGTTCCCCTTAATTTTCGGTAATGCTTTGCACTTGTTAATTTATCATCCTCGTAGTCGTTGACAGTGTTCGAAGGTTGAGGTTTCAAAAACATAAATATTGAAGAGAGATACGAACAGGCAAAAAGGACCACGCGTTTCGTGCTCCCTCATTTTTACGATTTCGAGTGACCGGTTGAATTTTTCGGCAATTTCCATACTTCATTCCATTCAGGGGATACTCCTCTACAGATTGAGCCTAAAAATTTTTGGAAAAATTCAAAAATTCAAAGAGCAGCGGTGAAAACTTGAGAAACATCGAAAACAGATGACATTTGTTGCAATAACAATGATGATAAATTGTTTTTTAACGTGGCTGTTGGTTCATTCCATAGACAAAGTTGATAACTTCATTTTGAAAAAAAAATCAAGGCGATATCTTCGATCGTTCTCGAGTTATCGCGAAAACAGTAGCACAAAATTGTGTATCGAGGAAAACGCTTTCAAGAGCACGAATGGAGTTTTTGCTCTCCTGAGCTCAATTTTGCGAATTTTCCAGTTTTCTTTGCGCCAAAATGTTCAGAAGAGATTACAGCATAGACTGGAATAGGATAGAATAGGATATGAAAAGCTGCATGACAAAATTCATTGCCTAGAAAATTTGAGACCTTCCAATTCTGTAATTTTTCAAATACATATTTATTAATTTACACGTGAGATTTTCATTTTTTTTTAATTAATGCGATTAATTTGTCAATCAGGCTCCAATCGCGTGTCTAAATGGGATAAATATAATCGCTGTAAAATTAAATAAGCCCCAAATGTCCAACAAAAATCGTTTCTCACGAACCGATTTTCCTCGGTGTCGCCCACTTTCGATTTCGCTGATTCACGAAAAACTCTACCGTAAATTATACTGATTTCTCGGTTGCTTCGTTCGGTTCATCTCTGTCAAGCCGAATAAAACATCTGCCACGAACAGAGAAATACCAACGGGTTGGGAAAAAAGGAATTAAAAAAAAAAAAAAGAAAGATATAAATGCTCGAATCTAGAGATATAATACTTCACCCTGAAACGATCAAAGCCTTATGGAGGAGTCGCGGTGAAAAGCATCGAACGGGATTAACACGTCAAGGAACACGAGAGAGAGAGAGAGAGAGAGAGAGAGAGAGAGAGAGAGAGAGAGAGAGAGAGAGAGAGAGAGAGAGAGAGAGGGAGAGAGAGAGAGAGAGAGAGAGAGAGACTCTGGTACACACGAGCACGTAATTTCTCGAGGATTCAGGACTAATGGGTTATTTGAGGCAATCAGTGCGAGAGCTCAATTCCCTAACCTCTCCTTTTTCCTCCCTCCCTCCCCTTCGAAAAAAACCCCTCTCCTCTTCTACATATTCTTCGTTTCATTTCACTTCTACGACTGTCCTGTTAACGCACGTATAACGTGATCTTTAAACGGTGCACAACGTATATATATATATATTAGGGTGGTCCTTATTTAGGCTACGTTGTTTTTTCTTTTGACGATAGTGCTAAATCGGTTTTAAATAAATAAATAAAAATGCATACCATATTTCAGCTCGATATCTCAATTTTAACCTGGCCCCCACGTCAGTCGATGTTTTAAAGGGGAAATACGTGTATTTTATACGGCCAATGAGTTTACATTTTTTCAATTTAGTTAATATTGATTTAAAAATTTTAAACTTGGCACATATATTGTTTATAGTATAAGGTATATTTGTAGTATTTTATCAGATTTTTCATCCTCGATTTTCGACATACCCTCCCGCTAAAAAGTTTGGACACATTTGTCGAATTTCGCACCACACTAAAAGTTTGATTGCGGAGTCAATAATGAAGATAGCTATATTTTCCAAGCAGCGTTTGAAAGAGGACATATTAACCTTCATTTTGCTTTTTTAGAAATTTCTCTACGATTTTTTTTTGAGCCCGGTACGCACTTTTGAACATGGTCATTGGCCTGAGACGCACTTTTGAACATGGCCATCTGCCATGTTCAAAAGTGCGTACCGGGCTAAAAAAAAATCGTAGAGAAATTTCTAAAAAAGCAAAATGAAGGTTAATATGTCCTCTTTCAAAGGCCGCTTGGAAAATGTAGCTACCTTCATTATTGACTCCGCAATCAAACTTTTAGTGTGGTGCGAAATTCGACAAATGTGTCCAAACTTTTTAGCGGGAGGGTATGTCGAAAATCGAAGATGAAAAATCTGATAAAATACTACAAATATACCTTATACTATGAGCAATATATGTGCCAAGTTTCAAATTTTTAAATCAATATTAACTAAGTTGAAAAAATGTTTAAATCATTGACCGTATAAAATACACGTATTTCCCCTTTAAAACTTTGACTGCCGTGGGGACCAGGTTAAAATTGAGATATCGAGCTGAAATTTGGTATGAGTTTATATTTATTTATTTAAAACCGATTAAGCACTATCGTCAAACGAAAAAACAACATAGCCTAAATAAGGACCACCCTAATGTATAGCTATATATATATATAGCTATATATTTATTCGAGGTTGTCTGGGATCTTTCTGATGCTCACGACTTTGTACGGTCATTATTATCAATACTATCATCATTATTTAATCACTCATAAAAGTCCATAGAAACGTGCGTCTAAAAATATAAGATATTCCAAGTCAACTCGACCAACGCTTGTCCCTCTTGAATTTGTACAGTGATTTTTTTTTTCTGACGTTAAGACATTTTCGAAAGATTTTTCTAACGATCAAAACGATATTTTGGATGGGAAGAAAGGCTCGAAAATGTTTAGTTGATTTTAATTTTAATATTTATTTATTTATAAATATAAAATATATAATATTTTCATTATATATTAAATGTTTAAATATTATTAATTTTAATTTTTTTTTCAAAATATATTTTTTTAAGTTATACTTTTTTGTTGTTTAACGTTGGAAAGCTCTGCAGAAATTAACGACTTGTTTTCTCATGTTTTAGAGGTTATGAGGCTCGCTAGAAATTATTTGATGATTGTATTTCTGTTTTATGATTATTATGGAAAAAAAATTGTAAATCAAATCCGCTTCGGATAGTCGGATATTTTAGCACCCAAGTGCTAATGATTATTTACGATTTTCACTTACGATACAATTTTCGATAATACATGGAAATTATTAGCTGCCATTCTCATTATGGTAAAAAGATTCCAATTTTTCCAATAGAATATCGAACACATCATCTGTTTTAGGTATCAAAGTATTTCAGCATTTAATTTCAACGGAAAATCATTTTTTTTTTTTTATTAAAAAAAATCAAGAATTATAAATTATTGCGGTATTTAAAAAATTTTTTATTTTGGAAAATCATTAGAAATTTTTTTTTCAATCTATTGCAAAAAATTCAAATATTTTCGTTGAGATTTGATAAATTCTCATTGGCAATATACAATTATGAATTTATTAATTACTTTTTTTTTGTTAGATATAAAAAACGAGAATTTTTTGAATAATCTAATAATTTCCGTCCAACTTTTATAATAACAAAGTATTGAATACGATCTGTTTTGATTAAAAAAGTATTTCAGCTCCAAGCTGCAAACTTTAATAATTAATTTCAGTGAATTATTTTTTTATGACGAAACGAGATTCAAATAATAAATTTATTTAAAAAAAAACTTCTTGTTGAGCTTACCAATGATGCATTTTGAGTTTATAAATGTTCATAAAATTTTGATAAAACATTTTATAAAATTTGTATATTTTTCCGAAAAATTTTTTGCGTAAAAGAAATTTTCTGTGATTGCCAAAAATATTCAGCTTGTGTACCTCAAATAAAAATTAGAAAAAATTAGGTCAGTATGAGTTTTATATATTTTTTCAATTGATTCGGAATATCCCATGTAAATGTGTATGTGATACACAGTTGAGATATCGAAGAAATGATCGAAACGAATTGTTTCGTGAATCGATGAAATTCAACTCTATCCAGTCGATTAATAACATTTTTTTCGTACTGAGCAACATAAGTAAGATTTTTTTATTTTGGGGAGGGAAGAATGTTTATTCTTTATGGCTCATTTTAATTTTTTTTAACGACTTCCATCTCGATGCATGGATCATTCTCCAAAGGCTGATCGTTGGAGATTTCAACGAGATTTTGAAATGATAATTAATCGCGATGGATCAATTATAAATCTTGTGATTTATTTGCGATTTGGAATGTCTGAGGGGAATTTTCGTTCGTTGGGGAATTCGATGTTTCACGAGGATTTCGTGTATTTGTAATACGTTTTAGCACGTTCAACGAGTATTTAATATCGAGAAGAATTGACTCTTGAACATTGCTCAAGGGACTCGACACTTTCTCCGTGGCAAAATGCGCACCGTTTTAAACACTGACGTTTCGTAACTTAACTCTCGGCACCGAGAAGAGAGAGAGAGAGAGAGAGAGAGAGAGAGAGAGAGAGAGAGAGAGAAACACGATGGAATTCGCGGTTATAATACTTAGGCTCGAGACGTTTATTATCGATCGATAATTTAATATCGCCCATCGAGTTACTTTGCGACCGATTTTTAACTCTGTTTTCTCATTTTTAATAATAATTCAATATTTCATATTTAATATTGATAATTTAATAAAATAATATTTAATAATTTAATATTTAATACATTGACCTAATGACACTTGATAACAATATTTAATAACAATTCATAAGAATTTAATAATAATTGCTCGGTGCTTTTCATATTTTAGTATTTTTCTCGATAATTAATTCGCTTCTATTGCGACGATATTAATTTTAGTAAATTTAATTTTAATCAACAGCTTTATTGATTTCCAATCCTATTGATAATAATATTGCAACGTTAGGTCTATAAATGATTTTAGTATTTAATATATTATAAATGATTTAATATTTAATATTTAATATTGATAATTTTATCGAATAATATTTAATAATTTAATTTTTAATATTCAATATATTGACCTAATGACACTTGATAACAATATTTAATAACGATTCATAAGAATTTAATAATAATTGCTCGGTGATTTTCATATTTTAGTATTTTTCTCGATAATTAATTCGCTTCTATTGGGACGATATTAATTTTAGTAAAATTAATTTTAATCAACAGCTTTATTGATTTCCAATCTATTGATAAGAACATGGCAACGTTAGGTCTATAAATGATTCTAGTATTTAATATATTATAAATGATTTAATATTTAATATTTAATATTGATAATTTTATCGAATAATATTTAATAATGTAATTTTTAATATTCAATATATTGACCTAATGACACTTGATAACAATATTTAATAACGATTCATAAGAATTTAATAATAATTGCTCGGTGATTTTCATATTTTAGTATTTTTTTCGATAATTAATTCGCTTCTATTGGGACGATATTAATTTTAGTAAAATTAATTTTAATCAATAGCTTTATTGATTTTCAATCTTATTGATAATTACATTGCAATGTTAGGTCTATGAATGATTTTAATATTTAATATATTATAAATGATCTAATATTTAATATTTAATATTGATAATTTTATCGAATAATATTTAATAATGTAATTTTTAATATTCAATATATTGACCTAATGACACTTGATAACAATATTTAATAACAGTTCATAAGAATTTAATAATAATTGCTCGGTGATTTTCATATTTTAGTATTTTTCTCGATAATTAATTCGCTTCTATTGGGACGATATTAATTTTAGTAAAATTAATTTTAATCAATAGCTTTATTGATTTTCAATCTTATTGATAATTACATTGCAACGTTAGGTCTATAAAAGATTTTAATATTTAATATATTATAAATGATTTAATATTTAATATTTAATATTGATAATTTTATCGAATAATATTTAATAATTTAATTTTTAATATTCAATATATTGACCTAATGACACTTGATAACAATATTTAATAACAATTCATAAAAATTTAATAATAATTGCTCGGTGATTTTCATATGTTAGTATTTTTCTCGATAATTAGTTCGCTTCTATTCGAACGATATTAATTTTAGTAAAATTAATTTTAATCAACAGCTTTATTGATTTCCAATCCTATTGATAATAACATTGCAACGTTAGGTCTATAAATGATTTTAATATTTAATATATTATAAACGATTTAATATTTAATATTGATAATTTTATCGAATAATATTTAATAATTTAATTTTCAATATTCAATATGTTGACTTAATAACACTTGACAATTATTTTTAATAACAATTCATAAGAATTTAATAATAATTGCTCGGTGATTTTCATATTTTAGTATTTTTCCCGATAATTAATTCGCTTTGATTGGGACGATATCGATTTTAATCAATTTCATTTAAATCAATAGATTTAATTGATTTTCAATTACATCGATAATTATAATGCAACATTTGGTCTATAGGTTATGATTTTTTTTCAAATTTTGTATGATAATGATTTTTTTATAATTTCGAAGTGCTTCATACAAAGTAAAATATCTTGGTTTTTTTTACTAATGATTTTCTGCCGATTTTTAATATTTTCTTTCAAAGTTGAATTTTATTTATTTTGATCCAATTATTTCGGTAAATTTCATTTAATCCATTCAATCAATTTTATGGAACAACGATTGTAGTTTATTCGTTGTCACGAAAAATCATTATCAGCACTGAATGTATTATAATTTAAAAAATTATCAATGGATTAATCCAATCATCGGAAGAGAGAGAGAGGGGAAAAGAGGGATTTGCCGTCATATTTAGAGAAGAAAAATTGTCGAGTGGGCTTTGAGAACGCTTTAGAGAAGAATTTAAACTGGAGCAGAAAAATAGTAAATAGTAGGAAGAAGAAGAGAAGAAAACAATGAAAAGGATGAGAAGGAAAAGAAGAAAAATTAGAGGGAAGTAATCGAAGAAACAATACGAATAAAGTAAAGAAGAACGAGAAAAAGAAAAATAAGGAGAAGAAGAAGAGGAAGACGAACGTGAAAAAGAAGAAAAAGCAGGGAAAAGAAGCAAAGAAGAAGAAAAACGAAGGGGATGTAGAAGAAGAAGAAGAAGAAGAAGAAGAAGAAGAAAACGGAGAAGAACGAGAAAAAGAAAAAGAAGGAGAAGAAGAAGAGGAAGACGATCGTGAAAAAGAAGAAAAAGCAGAGAAAAGAAGCAAAGAAGAAGAAAAACGAAGGGGATGTAAAAGAAGAAGAAGAAGAAGAAGAAAAAGAAGAAGACGAAGAAGAAGAAGAAGAGGAAGAATAATAAGAAGAAGAAGAAGAGGAAGAAGAAGAGGCAAAGAAGAAGAAGAAGGAAGGGGATGAAGAAGAAGAAGAAGAAAAAGGATGAGATGAAAAAGAAGGGGAAGTGCAAGAAGAAGAAGATAGAGAAGAGACGGAGAACCAAGAAGTAGAAGTTGAAGAAGAAGAAGAAGGGGAAAAAGAAAAAGAAGGAAAAGAAATGAAGGAAATGGCGGCGAAGAAGCAAAAGAGGACACGACAGGTCTTCGGGGTGTCCGTGAATGTCGAGTCACGGCCAGTAACGAGCTTCGAAGCGTTATATCCCTCACTATTTTCTCACTTCTTCGTCCTCCCTCTCCTCTTTCTCCTCTCATTCTTTGTAACGGAGACGATCGAGTTCCTCGTCTCGAACGAGCGCGAAACTCTGCTCGGGACGCGGATGAAACGTCCAACGAGGTGTTCTCCCATCGAAAGAAAAATATATGGGGCATTCCACGCCAAATCGACCACTTTAGAATCCGACCTCTTTGGATTTGGCTGAAACTTTTTCATCTTTTTCTACCCTATCAAAAACATTTTTCAGAATTTTTTCAAATTTTTTTACTCAACCGATAAAAAGTTATAAATTTTTCAAAAAAATTGGCCTTTTATTTTTCAAATAGCTATAACTTTTAAAAAATTTGACTTATCGGAACGATTTTTCTTTCAAAAATTTTCGTTTTTTAATGTACTTTTTGAAAGAAAATACAAAAAAATTATAGAAACCAAACTTCATCGTTTTTTTTTAGATTTTTCGAAAAAATAGAATATATCTCGATGATTACCACTTTCAATTTTTGTTTTTATTTTTCTTTTCAAATTTGGAAGTTCTCCGAACACTCTCAAAAATTTGCAGAATGGTGTTATGAGAAATGAGGCTAGTTGAAATTTTTTTTTTTTTTCATTTGGAAAAAAAAATAGAAATGAAAGAACACCACTCTGAAAAAATTTGAGAATTTGCAGAAAATGTCGAAGTTTGAGATAATGAAAAGAAAAAAACATCAAAAATGGTAATAATCGAGAAAATTTCGATTTTTTTCAAAAATCTAAAGAAAAACAATGAAGATGAGTTTTTATAATTTTCTTGTATTTTTTTTTCAAAAAGTACATTAAAAAAGCAAAATTTTGAAAAAAAACGTTCCGATAAATCAAATTTTGAAAAAGTTATAGCCATTTGAAAAATAAAAAGCCAATTTTTTTAAAAAATGTATAACTTTTTATCGATTGGGTAAAAAAAATTTTTAAAAATTCTGAAAAATGTTTTTGATAGGGTAGAAAATGACAAAAAAGTTTCAGCCAAATCGAAACGGGTCGGATTTTAAAGTGGTCGATTTGTCGTGGAATGCCCTATATACACCCCTCGTTCTCTTCTTCAACCTCCCCGACCATTTTTCATATCCTTGACTTTGGAAAAAAAAACCGAAAAAAAAAAAATAATAAGAGGTCCCTCGCGCACTATTTCGCCTCTCGATCGTTTATAATTGGCAGTTTCGATTCAAACGACTCAATGATTTCTCAAGCGTTGAGTAAACAGCATTAACGAGCCGTAAATGATCGGAAGAGCGAGATTCAAAATCGAATTTTCGAGCCTGAATTTTCGAGTTATCAAAAACTCTTATTTCTGTAAAAATATGCAACGTAAACACATTTTTCAGTCGACAAAACAAAGTTGATTCAGTCATTAGAAATTAAACAAAGAATTACAGAATCAATTTGATAGAATTTTTATTTATTTTTAATTTAAGAATTCTGACAAATCAAGATTTTTGTTTCGTCATTGTCAAAGAATGTTCATCGAAAGATCCTCCATGATCGATTTTCAGCAATTGTTTTTTTAATGGAATTTGAAAAAAAATCACTGAAGTGTGGGAATGAAAATTTTGGCAAAGAAATTGAAATTTTCGTGGAGAAAATAATTTGCAAAACGAAAAAAAAAATTGAAAATAAGTGGAAATCGATCAATTTTGGAGGAATTTTGACAGGATGTTTTGTCTGATCTATTTGCATAAAAAAATTTATTATCGTATCTTAAAAAGTAGCTCGATGAAAAAAATTATCACTATTTATCGAAAATGTTCAACTTGTATTCTTAACAGTAAAAAAAAAAAAAATTCTGTGCAATTCTATTCTATTCTATTAAGTATATTGTGCACAGTCAACATTTTTAAAAGTTAATTAATCTATATTGAAAAAATTTACCGTCATATCCAAACAAAATGCTTTGTTTGATAAAAAAAAAATATTTTATACATTATACATGAAATTAAATTAAAAACAATGATTTTTGACAATCAATTCGTCATTTTTATTGAAGAAATATTTTACATAAAAATACCAAATACTTAGGCCCGAATTTTAAGTTCTTAAGATCAAACTTGAGATAGAACTTTCTATCGAACTCAAATTTGAATTTTAGATCGAACTTAAGTTCAAATTTAAGATAAATATTAAGTTTGAACTCAAGTATCATTATAAGTTCATACTTATGTTCAAACTTTAATGCGAACTTCAGATCGATCTTAAGTTCAAACTTAAATTTGGTTCGAGGTTTGATCTTGAGATTCACCTTGAGCATGAACTTAAGTTCGATCAAACTTCTTTCATCGCCTCCCTCAACCGTGTTATTTTAAATTAGTCGTGAAAATAATTAAGTACGATCGAACTTAAGTTCAAGCTCAAGATGGATCTTGAGTTCGAACTTCAAACCAAATTTAAATTTGAACTTAAGATCGATCTGAAGTTCGCACTAAAGTTTGAACTTAAGTATCACCTTTCAATTACACTTTGGTTCAACTTACGATTCATCTTAAATTGGAACTTAAGTTCGATCTCAAGTTCCAACTTGAGTTCCAAGGGGGCGGGGTCGAAGAGTCGACTAACCAATATTTCGAATGGCCGAAGTCCCGAATTTTACGATTACGAGCGTTAGATTAACGAAGCGCCGAAATCCCGATCGCCAGAAAAGAGAAAGTCGAGAGAGCCGCCCCATGCGTAAGAGAGAGAGGAGGCGCATCTCTCTCTCTCTTACGCATGGGGCGGCTCTCTCCGCTGTCGCTTTTCTAGCGTTCGGGATTTCGCCGCTTCGTTATTCGAACGCTCGTAATCGTGAAATTCGGGATTTCGGCCGTTCGAAATATTGGTTAGTCGACTCTTCGACCCCGCCCCGTTCTTCTTGCCCCTCTTTATTCCCTTCATGCGAATGACATCATCGATTGTTCGGACATCTTGGCTCGTTACACATATCTGTGTACCTGGTTTACGAATGACTTTTTTTCCTCTTCTACCCACTCCCCACACCCCCTCCCACTCCACAAGGTCACGAGGGTTCACTGCGCACACATTTTTACCGTATTTCGCTGCTCGTCCAAAGTAGCCCCAAAAAACAACAAAGTAACCCCCAAAGTCGACGTAGCCCCGTTTTACGGTACCACTAAAATTTTCACAAAAATTACATCAACAAATCCGATCAATGTCATTTTCAAATTATGGCGATTTAATTTTTGCCTGCTGTCACATTAAATTATTTTTGAACTCTTAAAACTCAACAAAGCTTCCAAAACAAAAATATTAAATAAAAATTCTTTCGACATTTCAATGAAGATTTTTCAAAAACAAAACAAAAACAACGATCTTTCATTCTTGATTTTTGGTTTTCATTTCACTAGTTTGAAATCCCCCAAAAATTGGACCTCTGTACTTCGGTCCAAATAAATACGTATTTTTCACGATTTTTCGTCACCTCGACCTATAAATTAATGGAAAGGGGGAGGGAGGGCAAATTGGGAAAAGAGAAAAAATAGATACATGTAGAAAGGACGAGGACGCACGAAAGGGCGGCGAACCAAATCCATGCATCAGAGTGAGAGAGAGAGAGAGAGAGAGAGAGAGAGAGAGAGAGAGAGAGAGAGAGAGAGAGAGAGAGAGAGAGAGAGAGAGAGAGAGAGAGAGAGCGAGAGAGAGAGAGAGAGAGAGAGAGAGAGAGAGAGAGAGAGAGCGAGAGAGAGAGAGAGAGAGAGAGAGAGAGAATACTACAGCCGCTCCCTTAATTACCGATTTTCCTCGGTCCGCGTCACTTTTTAATTGACGCCAGAAATTGAACCGGAGCCCAAGATTCGAGCCCAACATAGCAGCAAAATACTTTGCTCGCAGTGAGTCGTCAAGTTTCACCATAGTCATCCTCCTTCTGCCTTCATTTTTTTTTTTTTTTATTTTTTTTTCAAATTCAATGTCCACTTTTTGATCATTTTTTATTCCTCGCGATCGGCAATACCGAATTCTTCACTGTTGCGCATCTTTTCACACGTCCACAAAAATGAAAAAAAGAGGGTAGAAAAAAAAATTCGATGGGACAAAAAAAAACGAAACTCCCGATTCGTCGAGAAAAGTGAATACTTTTTCGTCGCTCCCATTTCTCGAGTGAACGAAATTCGCTCTTCACACTTTTTACTTCAAAACGAGCGATTTTTCGTCTCGCGCGCCTCTTTCGACTTAATTCGCGTGCAAATTTCTCTCTTACATCGTTCGTAAACGAAAAAAAAAAAAAAAAAATCCCAACGAGGAACCTAAAAAGTGTTTACGGATGAAATTAAATCGGCGCTCTCTCTCTCGATCGATCGATCGATCGTCCGAAAATAAAATTTCGTTGAATAAAATGTAATTGAAAAATCAAAATAAATGCGAAAATAAGTTTTTGTTAAATAAGATATAAGAAATAAATCAGAAAATAAAATTTTGTTAAATAGAATGCAATTTAATGTAATATTTTGATTATTGAACAATTGAATTTATTGATCTATTTATATAATTATTGTTCGAACTTGAGTTCAAATTTAAGATGAATCTTAAGTTTGAACTCAAGTATCATTGTAAGTTCATACTTATGTTCAAACTTTAATGCGAACTTCAGATCGATCTTAAGTTCAAACTTAAATTTGGTTCGAGGTTTGATCTTGAGATTCACCTTGAGCATGAACTTAAGTTCGATCAAACTTCTTTCATCGCCTCCCTCAACCGTGTTATTTTAAATTAGTCGTGAAAATAATTAAGTACGATCGAACTTAAGTTCAAGCTCAAGATGGATCTTATTGTTCAATCAAATTCCTCGGTGACTCAATTTTTTCATTTTATTTTTCACCATTTATTATTTTTTTCAAATTAGATTTTAGAAGTTTCCTCACTTTCAACTCTGCAGCATTTTTATTACATATTACATATCGTGTATTCGTGTATTACATATTTAATAAATCCTCATTGAAATGATCGTATCATTATTCTCCATCGGATAATCATCACGCGTGTATAATAATTATCTGCAATGAAAATTTAATACACATCGATAAACGGATTTCGTAATTCCGCGATGAACTTTCGTACGATTCAACGGTCGATTTCGTCGAGTGAAATTTTTATCTCATAACACAAGTCTCGCTCAATTATATCCTCGAATCGTACAACTGTGAATAATTACATTTTCACAATTCAATTTATTCTCTAAAAATGCAGATAAGAATTAATTTGTTTTTAAAAAAATTTATCATTTTGCCCGCAAAGTAACGAATAAAAAAAACAATTTTTGAAAACGTAACAAATAATCAAAAATTTGACAAATTGTTAGACTATTCTTCCAAATAATTTTTCGAATGCTTTGTCCTTTCGTTTTAATATACTCAATTCCCAATATTCAATTTATGTATATTTAATAATTATTAATAATAAAATATTGATTAATAAATCATATTTTGTTCATTAGTTTTATTAATATATTTTTAATAAATTACTGGGAGTAAAATATCGATAAATATATTCATATATTTACATATTTATATATGAGGCATTCCACGTCAAGTCGGCAACCCAATTTTTTGAAATCACCAAAAATCGCGTACAAATTTTTATGAAGTAGTTGTAACTGTCAAGAAAATTCGTGATTTTTTTCAGATTTTTATATCACATATCTTAGCCGGGAAAAAATACAAAAAAATTTCTCGTTCCATTTCGTAACTCGAAAATTATTCATCGTACGAAAAAAAAAGTACGACATGAAATGTAGGATTTTCAACGTACTTTTCACTGAAATTTCTTACGAAATCCTCCGAAAGCTCTATATGACATTTTCGGAGCAAATCATGTTTTGATTTTTTTTCCTCAGAATTGACATCTTCGATTTGTCTGTAATTTCAACAGTTTTTTACTTGATACATTGACAGACTATAAAAAAATTGGCTCAGTGGAGAATCCATTCCTTCCCACGCCTTTTTCATCCCAAACGAATACACAAATTTCTCTGTGCATTAACAGGGTTGGGACTATCCATAGATATTTTCCAAAGCCCGCATTTTTGTTTATTTTTTGTACTTTATCAATTTTTTTAACTTTTTTCATTTTTGTTTTTTTAAATATCTTTTTTTACATTTTAATACACTTTATCGATGGACCCATGGACACCGATTGAGTCTATTCAAATTTGAGTCAAAGGTTACTCATCTCTCTCGATTGCAAAAAAGAATTAATTTACCCTCTTTGGATACACCGACGTTTCTATGGCCAATGAGTACTTTTTTAGTTCGATCAGGGCATGATTTTTGGGAATTAAGCAACGATACTGCTTTGTTCCTGGAATCGTCTTCGCAGTATCAAAATGAGATTATTTTATTATTTTTCCCTGTCTACGATTAATAATGATAAAATATCAATATCTACACTATTTCGTTAAATCACTCTATAATGACAGATTGTATCAATAAAAATGCATTTGAAATAATGGATTCTCCGCTACGCCAATTTTTTTATAGTCTGTAAATATATCAAGTAAAAAACTGTTTGAACTACAGGCGAATCGAAGATGTCAATTCTGAGAAAAAAAATATCAAAACATTATTTGCTCCGAAAATGCCACATAGAGCTTTCGGAAGAGTTCGTAAAAAATTTCAGTGAAAAGCACGTTGAAAATCCTAAATTTCATGTTCCACGTTTTTTTTCGTACGATGAATAATTTTCGAGTTACAAAATGGGACAAACAATTTTTTTGTATTTTTTTTCCGGCTGAGAAATGTAATTTAAAAATCTGAAAAAAATCAATAATTTTTTTGATAGTTGGAACTACTTTCTAAAAATTTGTATGCTATTTTTGGCGATTTCCAAAAATGGGGTGGCCGACTTGACGTGGAATGCCTCATATATTTTTAATAATTGATAAATTTTCAATCAATTCGATAATTCGACTATTCAAAATGTTCATACGTCTATAAATGCGTGAACATATATTTCCAATTTCATTTATCGTTTGGCTCACGATGTCGCAAACAGATGTTCGTTTTGCTAGTAATAATCGTCACTGAGACAGAGAGAGAGAGAGAGAGAGAGAGAGAGAAGGAGCGAGAGAGAGAGAGAGAGAGAGAGAGAGAGAGAGACCATTTAAAAGTGACTGGCTCGTTGGTTCGACTCGTCGACGTCGTCTCGTTGTTATATACACGTGAGAGGTATATAAAAGCTCTCCATATACTACATTACTTACTCCAAGGACCCGTAACCAGCCCTTTCTCCCTGACTCTCTTTACCCCCCTCTTCCCGTCCCTCGAACGGGAGAAGCCCCGGAGGGGAATAAAACAATGAGAGCGAAGCCGATGTCCCGTCGTCCATTATTTATATTTCAGTCGTCTCGTCTGTCCCAACGCACACACACACTTATATATATTATAATATAGACGCCTAGAAACCCATCGAGAATTATGCAAGATATTTTTCAACAAGCTAATCTGTTCGATGTGCAGAAAAAGAAAGAAACATTGAATTAATGGAATAATCCACGATTCGACGAAATGGGAGGTGAAAATAGTACATTACACCACGAGGACGTAAAAACATTTTCTGATGAGTGTGAGTTTGCAGGACGAGCCGAAGGCGAGTCCTGCAATCACACTCGTCAGAAAATGTTTTTACGCCGAGTGATGTACGATATTTTATATCACGAGGTGCAATATGGACGTTTTCACGTCCGCTTGCGGACGTAAAAGCGTCCATTATTGTACTGAGTGATATAAAATAATTTTCTGATTTCCACAATATTCGTAAAGTCTGTAAATTCGCGAAAAATGTCATGTAATTAAAATTTGAGTGATTTTACTGCGTTGTAATCAAATTTGTATTTTTCTATGAATTAAAAAAAATTTTATGTCATTTTTATTAATGAGTTTCGAAGGTTAATAAAAATAAATTTTCTCTATTTTTTTTCGCATAATAAATATATTATTTCATTAAAAGCTTTGAGCACATGTAAGAGCAACATTTAAACAATATTTTCTGAAATTTTCTTTGAAAAATTTGAAAAATTCAATCGGTGGGACTTTGTTTTCCGAGAACCCTAAAAAGTGTCCTTATAATGGTTAGGATAAATCACGAAAGCTTCATCTAAAATTGAAAAATCAAATTTTATCTGCTAGTAGATAAGTATAGCTCGTGATTGAACGAAGGATTAGGGAAATAAAATAAAAATTGAATTTTGGGAAAATTTTGAAAATTCAGCTGGTTTCGAGTGACCTTTAAAAAAAGTCCTCATAATGGTCAGGATAACTCATGATGGCTTTATCTAAAATTTTAATACCAAATTTTATCTGCTAGTAGATAAGTATTAAACGAAGTACGGTAAAACCTCGTTTATCCGGCCTTCGATTAACCGAGTATCCGCGTTATCCGAGGCACGCCTGGATTTATTCGAGCATATATGTATGTATACTAGGGTGGGTCAAATAAAATGACTAATTTTTTTTCCTCGATATCATGAAAAAAGTATCGTTTGGCATCTCAAAAAAACCCTCTGCAAGTATTAGCCCTTCATATCAAAATTGAGAGGTCCCTCATCGCAAATTTTTATTTCCCATTTAAATAACATAGGACATTTTTTTTCACTTCGAAATTTTATTAGACTTTAACCGTTGAGGTTAGGAGAGTTTTTTAGCACATTTTTGTAGAACATTTGATGCTCTACAAAAAAGCGCTCTTGTGGCTAATCGATGAAACTAACCGTTCAAAAAATAATCGGTGATAATAAGTATATATAAAAATTTGCGATGAGGCACCTCTTAATTTAAATATGAAGGGCTAATACTTGCAGAGGGTTTTTTTGAGATGCCAAACGATACATTTTTCATTATATCGAGGGAAAAAAAACATTAGTCAATTTATTGGACCCACCCTATCCTTTCGGCTATTTCCGCCAATCAGAATCGTCCTCCGTGTTATCCGAGTTTTCGTTTATCCGAGGTACCTTCTGCCCACATTACCTCGGATAAACGAGGTTTTACTGTACTTCGAAAAAAATTGAAATTTGAATTTTTGGCAAAGTTGTATGCAAAATAGTACAACTTTTGGTACAATTTACATTACCTTGTAAAATTAGTTGTAATTGAAAATGAAATAATCTACCTATAATCACTATTCAATTCTATTTTGAAGAAACGTGCAAAATTTTGGAGAGTGCATTATTTTTTTTAGAAATAGTGTCCACCAAATTAAAAAAAATACTGTTTTTAGAAACAAGCGATTAAAGTTTTAAGGACAGGCCTAACCTAAGAAGCATTTCCAAAGGCTCTCTTTTCTAGACTTTTACGCCGATTGACTTGAAATTTGGCGAAAATATTTTAGACATATTGGACTATTGGGAAAAAAATTAACGGTTTTTTTGAAATTTTCAAACTCATGAAATATTGTCCCTTCATTAGTTTCTTGGATTCGTACAGACAGGGGATGAATTTTCCTGAGTGAGTCAGAAATAGAGAGAGGAAGAAAAGTCGAAGTCTGTCAACGACAGGATTTTCTCACCCTCGCAAAAAAAAATAATTACCAGCCAGTGAGAGCGTTAGCTAGACGATGTGAAAGCAACCCCTGGGCCTTTTGACAACGGAAAACCATCTTATCGAAACCCTTATCTTCGATTTTACCCCCTCCCCCTCTCTGGATATACTGTTATTATTTTTCTCGACTATTGGACGATGCTGAATTTCTCTCCAATCGTTTATCGATATATATGGGGGTCATTCCATGTCAAATCGACCAAGAGTTGGAACCCCTTTCAATTACGCTGAACCAAAAATTTAATGTTGAAAGTGGATTTTCACGATTTTCAAAAACTCAAAATTCTCCAAATTTATCAATTTTCAAAATTTTTTTTCGGAATATTTTTTTTTCCACATGTATACTCTTCAAGGTGAACCCAGAACGATTTTTTTCGTAACTATAATAGTGTTCGAGATATTTAAAAAAATAAACTTGAAAGATTCAAAAAATTGTAAAATTTTGAATCTTGCATAACTTTCGAAAAAAAAAATTCATTTTTTTCCTTTGGTAGAACTTCGTTTTATTAAAAACGAAAACTTTTGACCAAATTTCATCGAAATTGGAAGGGGTTGATTCCAACTCTTGGTCGATTTGACATGGAATGACCCATATATCGATAGACAGAAAAAGGCCATCAAATGGGGGAAACTTTGTCGTATCATATCGCGATTTTAATTATTATCGCACTGATAAGCTCGAAACTTCTTTTTATCTTTCGCTTCACTTATTTTTCACAGTGACGTTAAATAAGTGGACCTTTATTTTTTTTTTACAAAGACAGAAAAACCTGTAGCTTTGCCTTTGTTCTTGACAAAAGGGGATGAATCAATGGCAGCAATTTGATTTGGAATTATAAACATTGAATTAAGATAAAAATTAATTTTATTCAATCAAATTAAATAACACGCAAAAATTTTAATAAATATTTTATATTTTGCACTAATTGGATTATTAAACAATTCCTCGAGTAATTTTTATAATATATATATTAATATAATATATTAATATATAATATACAATAATAATATAATAATATTATATATATAATATACAATATATGGGGCATTCCATCCCAAATCGGACAGTTTGAAAAACTTTTTATTTTATTTCCTCAATTTTTCTATATTTTTGAGTACCCATCAAAAGACCCTTCCTGTTAAATTTTGAGATTTTTTTTACTACCCGTTCAAAAGATATTAAATTAACAAAAAAAACCGCTCTTTTTTGGTATTTTGGTCATAACTTCTTTAATAATGGTCTAAATTAAAAGTTTCTTTCCCAATTTTTTTGTTTTTTATGGCCTTTTCAGAAAAAAATACAACAAAAATATTCGACGTGTTTTTGAATGAGTTTTTTGAGTTTTAAACGTTAAATCGCGTTTTCAAAAGAGAATGTCCATTTTTTTTTTTTTTTAATTTTTTGTTTCAAACATTTAACAATTCAACAATTTTTAAGACTAGTCCGATTGTGGGATCTCAATAATTACTATTTTTTTTCGATTTTGAAAATGAATTTTTTTTAAATTATTATGAATACCAATTTTTGTTACTGTATAGTATTTTTTTCAATATTTAGAATTTATTTGGACACTTTTTTATTGTGAAGAGGTTCGTAAAATTAGTAATTAATCGTTAAGCCCTGTGATTGACTTCGCAGTATTTTATCGCAAATAAAATCTTTCTTTTGCATCTGAATAATGTTTCTCATGTGAAAATTTGACAGCAATATTCTATGGACTATTTAGATTCAATGCCCACTGTTTTTATTTGCTCATCGATTAATTATTAATTTCAAAAATCTGTTATCAATGAAAAAGTGTCCAAATTAATTTAAAATGATTGAAAAAATACTATACAGTAACAAAAATTGGTATTCATAATAATTTATTTAAAAAAAAAACAAATTGTAATTTTCAAAAATCGAAAAAAATAGTAGTTATTGAGATCCCACGATCGGACTAGTCTCAAAAATTGTTGAATAGATTTAGTTTAGTTTAGTTAGTTAGTTAGTTAGTTAGTTAGTTAGTTTAGTTAGTTTAGTAAGATAGATGTTTGAAAAAAAAATTTAAAAAAAAAAATCGAAAATGACAATCACTTTTAAAAACGCGATTTAAAGTTTAAGACTTGAAAAACTCATTCAAAAACACGTCGAGTATTTTTGTTGTATTTTTTTCTGAAAAGGCCATAAAAAAACAAAAAAAATTAAGAAAAAAAACTTTTAATTTGGACCATTATCAAAGAAGTTATGACCAAAATACCAAAAAAAGAGCGGTTTTTTGTTAATTAAATATCTTTTGAACGGGTAATCAAAAAAATCTCAACATTCAACAGGAAGGGTCTTTTGATAGGTACTCAAAAATATGAAAAAATTGAGGAAATAAAAAAAAAGTTTTTCAAACTGTCCGATTTGGGATGGAATGCCCCATATATTATATAATATATAATAATAATATAATATATTAATAATAATATATATTGATAATAAAATTATGAGAAATTCATGAACGCGAGTCGACGTTTTCCCTATCTAATTAAAAATCTCGTCGATAATTAGACATTGTAATAACGCTGAATATATCCCTCCGGATGCGTCTTATTTCTCCCTGATTAATTAATTCGCCATCACGAGTAATTTCGCGAACAATTTCATTATGTTTTCGCGTGAGAGTGTAAAAAAAAGGAGGAGGGGGGGGTTGAGAGATATCTCTCTCGGTCTCGCGAGGAATAAAATCGTGTATCGGCGATAAATGAACAAAAAAAAAAGCAACGCGGGGTAATGGAAAAAAATTGAGTGAGCGAAACCCTCGGGAATCGTGCGAGAGGGTGAGTAGAACGGATTCGAGAAATCATTCCGTACTGACGCCCCGGGACAAAAAAGTGAAAAAAAAAAATCAAATTGAGCGAGGAACAAAAATCCTGGCTCATCGATCCGTAAAAAAAAAAAAAAAATGAAAATATTTTTCACTCCATTTTTTTTGCCACGTATCGTCACACGCCCCTCGACAATTCCCCAAGGAGATTCACCCTTATTTTTCCAATAATGAAAAAAAAAAACAAAAATAAAAAAAAATTAATATTGCCACTCGATGACGTCGAGTCAATCTCCCCCGAGAGTGCGCGAAAAACAAAACGATCGGTTTTCATTCATTTGTTTCACAATAGCTGCTATTTTTTTTCCCACTGAGAATTGAAAAAAAAAATTATTTCACGGTTATTGCCGATTTTGTTCGCCTTTTTGCATTTTTTTCATACACGTAGAATTGGGAAAATCAATTAAAAAATGTTTCAATTTTTTTTTCCATCAATCCAACCTTTAGATGCTTTGATCCATCGCTGTAATTTTTGGACGATTAAGTGAACAAATTAATTTTGCAATTTTCCTCCCCTTCTGTGCATGCATTTTTAGCTGCTGTATTTATGCATGATCGATTTTTTTTTGTACGAACGTAAAACATAATTTTCGCAATTTTTCTCCAATCCTAAAAAGCAAAAAAAACATATAAAAAATATTCAATAATATAATCAATAAATAATTGTATTCATAATTTAAAGCTTTTTACAATTGGAACCAAAGCTCTAGTAAAAGAAAATTGTTTCATTTCTATCTTAGAGCTTTTAAGTTTTGAAAATCAGTTCTAGATTAAAAAGTAGATAAATAAATAATTTCATTTGTAATTCGGAGCTTTTTAGAATGAGAAAAAAATTCTAGACAAACAAAAATAAATAAATAATTTTATTTTCAATCTGGAGCTTTTTGGAATTAGAAAAAAGTTGCGTAAATTAGGTTTTACATTAATTTAGATTATGTTTAACATTCAAATTTAATCGTTAATTTTATACACGTACAATTTGGAAATATAATTAACAAATTTTTCAATTTCTTTTTCTATCAATCCAGCTTTTAGATGCTTCAATCGATCGCTCTAATTTTTAGAAGATTAAGTGGATAAATTAATGTTGCAACTTTCCTCCCCTTCTCTGCATGCATTTTTAGCTGCTGTATTTATGCATGATCGATTTTTTTTTGTACGAACGTAAAACATAATTTTCGCAATTTTTTCCAATCCTAAAAAGTAAAAAAATATATAAAAAATATTCAATAATATAATCAATAAATAATTGTATTCATAATTTAAAGCTTTTTACAATTGAAACCAAAGCTCTAGTAAAAGAAAATTGTTTCATTTCTATCCTAGAGCTTTTAAGTTTTGAAAATCAGTTCTAGATTAAAAAGTAGATAAATAAATAATTTCATTCGTAATTCGGAGCTTTTTAGAATGAGAAAAAAATTCTAGATAAACAAAAATAAATAAATAATTTTATTTTCAATTCGGAGCTTTTTGGAATTAGAAAAAAGTTGCGTAAATTAGGTTTTACATTAATTTAGATTATGTTTAACATTCAAATTTAATCGTTAATTTTATACACGTACAATTTGGAAATATAATTAACAAATTTTTCAATTTCTTTTTCTATCATTCCAGCTTTTAGATGCTTCAATCGATCGCTCTAATTTTTAGAAGATTAAGTGGATAAATTAATGTTGCAACTTTCCTCCCCTTCTCTGCATGCATTTTTAGCTGCTGTATTTATGCATGATCGATTTTTTTTGTACGAACGTAAAACATTATTTTCGCAATTTTTCTCCAATCCTAAAAAGCAAAAAAATATATAAAAAATATTCAATAATATAATCAATAAATAATTGTATTCATAATTTAAAGCTTTTTACAATTGGAACCAAAGCTCTAGTAAAAGAAAATTGTTTCATTTCTATCCTAGAGCTTTTAAGTTTTGAAAATCAGTTCTAGATTAAAAAGTAGATAAATAAATAATTTCATTCGTAATTCGGAGCTTTTTAGAATGAGAAAAAAATTCTAGATAAACAAAAATAAATAAATAATTTTATTTTCAATTTGGAGCTTTTTGGAATTAGAAAAAAGATGCGAAAATTAGGTTTTACATTAATTTAGATTATGCTTAACATTCAAATTTAATCGTTAATTTTATACACGTACAATTTGGAAATATAATTAACAAATTTTTCAATTTTTTTTTCTATCCACCCAGCTTTTATAATTAATTAGTATTTGTGATTAATTTTTAGAAGATTAAGTAGACAAATTAATGTTGCAATTCTTCTCCCCTTCTCTGCATGCATTTTTAGCTGCTGTATTTATGCATGATCAATTTTTTTTGTACGAACGTAAAACATAATTTTAGCAATTTTTTTCCAATCCTAAAAAGTAAAAAAAAAATATAAAAAATATTAAAAAATAGTAAAATTAATTATTCTATTTTTATTCTAGAGCTTTTGATTTTAAAAAAACTGTGGATTAAAAAATTGATAAATAACTTCATATTTTATTTGAAGCTTTTTGGAAATAGAACAAATTTGCAAAAATTAGGTTTTAATTAATTTAGATTATGTTTCACATTAAAATTTAATCGTTAATTTCATACACGTACAATTTGGAAATATAATTAACAAATTTTTCAATTTTTTTTCTATCAATCCAGCTTTTAGATGCTTTAATCGATCGCTCTAATTTTTAGAAGATTAATTGGACAAAAATAGTGTTGCAATATTCTTCCCCTTCTCTTCCTAAAATGCATTGCATGCATTTTTAGCTACTTTATTGTATTTATGCATGATGTACATTTTTGTACGAACGTAAAACATATTTTTCACAATTTTTTTCCAATTCTAAAAAGTGAAAAATAATTTAAAAAATTTCAATCATATAATCAATTAATTTTATTCATAATTTGGAGCTTTTTAGAATTGGAACAAAAGCTCTTGATTTAAAGAAATTCATTTCTATTCCAGAGCTTTTTATTTAAAAAAGCTTTGGATAAAGAATCGATACATAAAGACCTCCATTTTCAATTTTGAGCATTTTAGAATTGGAAAAAAGTTCTAGATAAAAAAAATGTATTTTCAATCTGGAGCTTTTTGGAATTAGAAAAAAAATTGCAAAAATTAAGTTTTACATTAATTTAGATTATTTTTAATATTCAAATTTAATCGTTGATGTATGCGCACGCCTAGTTTCGAATTGAATGTTTTCTTGCCAATTTACTGGACGAAATTTTTTTGTAATCAATGACTTTTGTCTAATTAAATTTTTTTTGCCATTTCGTTTGTTTTTAGATAACCTGAGCTCACGTGCCAACGACGAACCCTTGCAAAAGCTGCCCCATCGTGCGTGTGTGATATACTGCCCAATCTCATCCCCCCTCCCTGAGCTCGCGCGGAACAAAAAAAAACAGTTATATGAATGAAAAAAAAAATGTATAATTAAGCATGTTTTAATAAGGTTTTTATGTAGTTCTTACGATTAAGGGTGTATTATATGAATAAAAATGAAAAATATAAGTGTTAAATAAACGAGCCTCGTTAATAGAGGATGGATCCTTATTTGCGACGTCAATTAATTTAAAAAAAAAAAAAATCAACGTAATTTTGAATTTTCGACGACGCAGGATGATTTTATTTATTTGCCACTGATTTTTTTCTCAAAGTACCGACAAAGATTTTTCAGACAAAAATTAAATAATGTTTATCATGCCCGCGGCAATTTCTCCGAGGTTAAAAAATTAATAAACAATATTAAATAATAATTTTTCCGTTGATTTAGTCACCGAATAATTAAAATTGAAAAACAATAACTATAATGAACGAACTGTTTTCAAAAAACTTTACGAATTGTTTGAATCGGTTATTGTTTATAATATTTAACTACATTTATTGTAATTGTTTATTTTAATTGACAATAAATATTTGTTATAAAAAATTAATTTGTCTTTCTTCAGTTACATCTATTTACGTTCGTAATTTATTGTTCACGGTTCTCTCAAGATTTTGGGAACCATCGAACTGAGTCCCTTAAAAACTACCCCTATTATCAAGGACATTGCGAGACATCCTTTTCGGATCTTAGTCATTGTCTCATCATGCAAATTGTCTTTGGCAACCTTCTGGCAATTAATTAAATCCCCCTCGGAGAGAAAATATCTAAGGGATGAAATTCTCACGTAGTTGAAAATTACTTCCCCCCTAAAACCATTATGAAATATTTCTCAAAATATTTAAATTATTCAACCATGACGATCTTTCAATTCGCGATAGAAGAAAAAAAAATTATCGTCAGAAGTGAAATTTTGTTATAACAATCTCAATTGAACGACCCACAAAAGCTGGCCTCAATGGGGCGAACAACCCTTAGCCCCAAATTTTGCAATCGATCGAATTATCGACGGGAGGCACTTTTCTCGATTGACGCCATCTTTGTTTTTGTTTTTTCGATGACGAAAAGAAAGAGAGGAGACGGAAAAAATGGCGGGATAAGAACGAAGTGCGCGATAGGGGATGAAGTGCATATGAGGGAGGATCTTTTCTGCTTAGCTTCTCTTCTTCTCTCGAATTTGCCACCCCGTCACCTTGGAGACGCTCTCGTTCGCTTTTCCGTGAAAGTACTGTCGGTCCGGCGTCCTTTCTCTTATATATATATACATATATATTATCAGCCTTGGAAACTCAGGGGGATGAAGAGGCGAGGGGGTGAGTAACCCTCCGGCGGCCCTCAAAAGCCCCGAACAACCCCTGCTGACTCTCTCATCGTCTACGAGGATATACACACAACGTCGGAGAAGCTGCAGCGTAGAGTGAGATAGCTCGCGAAGGCTCTGCTTTCGCCTGATTGGCGGCCGTGGACTATCGACCAACCCCCCTTAAGAGCAGCCCCTTTGTTTCAACCACTCTTCCTATCTCCCTCTGACTCGCTTGCCTCTCTTCACCTACACCAGATTTCACGTGTATCATTCCCACTACACGGTCGTGCCTCGGATGTAATTTTTATAATTCGTAAATCAACCCTGAATCAACCCTTAAATCATGAGGAAATCGAAATTCGTGTTTTTTTGTCAAAAAATAATTTCCAGGTTTACAAAAACATCATTTTATAGCACAGAGTGCTGATTGTGTAAGAAAACTGAAACCTCAAACCCCAAATTTGAAAAATAAAAATAATCCACCCTTAAAAAGCAACCCCTATTGTTTCAATAATTCTTGAAGCCTTCTTTTCTTTCTCTCTCCTGACTTTATAAGGAATCCCATGCACTGAATTTTATCTAGAATATATCGATAACATATTCGTGTCGTGGAATTTCAAAATTTTTTAAATTAACCCCTAAATCTTGACGAAATCCAAATTCATGTTTTTTTTATCAACAAATAATTTCTATGTTTGCAAATTATCATTTTATAGCACAGAGTCCTAATTGTATAAGGAAACTGAAAGTTGAACCCCCAAATTTGAAAAATAAAAATAACCCACCCTTATAAAGCAACCCCTATTGTTTCAATAATTCTTGAAGTCTTCTTTTCTTTCTCTTTCCTGACTTTATAGGGAATTCCATGCACTGAATTCTCTCTAGAAAATATCGATATCATATTCGTGTCACGGAATTTTTATAATTCGTAAATCAACCCTTAAATCATGAGGAAATCAAAATTCGAGTTTTTTTCAAAAATAATTTCTAGGTTTACAAAATTATCATTCTACAGCACAAAGTCCTAATTGTATAAGAAAACTGAAAATTCAACCCCCAAATTCGAAAAATCGATAAAACCCACCCTTAAAAAGCAACCCCTATTGTTTCAATGATTCTTGAAGTCTTCTTTTCTTTCTCTTTCCTGATTTTATAAGGAATTCCATGCACTGAATTCTCTCTAGAAAATATCGATATCATATTCGTGACACGGAATTTTTATAATTCGTAAATCAACCCTTATCATGAAGAAATCAAAATTCGAGTTTTTTAAAAAAATAATTTCTAGGTTTACAAAATTATCATTTTATAGCACAAAGTCCTAATTGTATAAGGAAACTGAAAATTCAACCCCCAAATTCGAAAAATCGATAAAACCCACCCTCAAAAAGCAACCCCTATTGTTTCAATAATTCTTCGAGTCTTCTTTTCTTTCTCTTTCCTGACTTTATACGGAATTCCATGCACTGAATTCTCTCTAGAAAATATCCATATCATATTCGTGTCATGGAATTTCGAAAATTTGCAAATTAACTTCTAAATCATGAGGAAATTCAAATTCATGTTTTTTTCATCAAAAAATAATTTCTAGGTTGACAAAATTATCATTTTATAGCACAAAGTGCTAATTGTAGAAGGAAACTGAAAATTCAACCCCCAAATTCGAAAAATGGATAGAACCCACCCTCAAAAAGCAACCCATATTGTTTCGATAATTCTTTGAGTCTTCTTTTCTTTCTTTTTCCTGAATTTATAGGGAATTCCATGCACTGAATTTCCTCGAGAAAATATCGATATCATGTTCGTGTCATGGAATTTCGAAAATTTGCAAATTAACCCCTAAATCATGAGGAAATGCAAATTCACGTTTTTTTAAATCAAAAAACAATTTCTATGTTTGCAAATTATCATTTTATAGCACAAAGTCCTAATTATATAAGGAAACTGAAAATCCAACCCCCAAATTCGAAAAATCGATAAACCCCACCCTTAAAAAGCAACCCCTATTGTTTCAATAATTTTTTGAGTCTTCTTTTCTTTCTTTTCCTGACTTTATAGGGAATTCCATGCACTGAATTCCCTCTAGAAAATATCGATATCATATTCGTGTCATGAAATTTCGAAAACTTGCAAATTAACCCCTAAATCACGAGGAAATCAAAATTCGTGTTTTTTTTATCAAAAAATAATTTCTAGCTTTACAAAATTAACATTTTATAGCACAGAGTCCTAATTGTATAAGGAAGCTAAAAACTCAACCCCCAAATTCGAAAAATCGATCAAACCCACCCTCACAAAGCAACCCCTATTGTTTCAATAATTCTTTGAGTCTTCTTTTCTTTCTCTTTCCTGACTTTATAGGGAATTCCATGGACTGAATTCTCTCTAGAAAATATCGATATCATATTCGTGTCATCGAATTTCGAAAATTTATAAATTAACCCCTAACACTCGAGAAAATCAAAATTCATGGTTTTGTCGTGGAATAAATAATTCTTGAGTTCAATAAATTATCATTTTCTATCACAGAGTTTTTATCGTATTCACTATTGGAAGATTCAACCCCCAAACTTGAAAAATTTCATCATCCTCAATATAAAAATGTTGTAACATTTTGAATCAACCCCTAAGTTATTTAGGTTTCAAAATTTATGTTTTTCCATTGCAAAAATAATTCATGTGTTGAATGAATCATCATTCCACATCGCGGAATATTTATCATGGCCATGAATTGAGAATTCACCCCCTGAGCGAGACAACATTGACATAAGCTACCCCAACGAGCAATTGCTTTGCTTTAACCCTCTTCTTTGCTGATTACTGTTTTTCTGAAGCAAAATTGATTGCTAAAATTTAAAACTTTAGAAAAAGGATAAAATATTATGAAATTGCAATGAAATTAAGAAATTTTCAAAAATTGGATTGAAGAGTCGCAGATATTTTTTTTAATATTCAGAGGGTTGGTTTTAGGTACCGGGGTCATAATTACGAAGCCCCGGGGGCCGTCGGGATTCGCGAGAGATATTCAATTCGCGTCATTACGCAGATTTACTCCCTCCACCATTTTTTTCACCCTATTTCTTTTTTCCACCGAGTCTTGTGAAACCTCCCCCGGTCTTCTCATTTTATTTTAAGTCTCTACTTTACTCCTTTCACGCTTTCGCGCTCACTCTCTCTCCTCCTTTTTCCACCCCGGGCTGACCAGGAGCATTCGCCTCTGAGCCCATTTTTTTAATTAATAGACCGTGCTGCATCGTGTAGTCGGGTGGAAGAGAGGAAAAAAAAATCTACCCCATCTTTTCGCCCTCTTCTACTCCCTTTAATTTTCATTTAAATATTTTTTTCCCAGCGAAAACGGGGAAAATTAAGGAATATAAAAGAGTCAAGTCGAGGGTGAATAAACATTGAGAAGCCAGATAATAAAAATGATATTAAAATTTAATAAATGCAAAATTTTGTTTATCTAAGAAAAATATCAAAATAAGTACACGGAAAAAATGGTCAGTGACAATTCATGTGTAATATTTTAAAAATTACTGAATTCAATGGAGAATATACGGTTCCGAACTGTAATTCAGGCGTTTTACTGGGAGTCCATTATAAATTAATGGATTTAATGTAGTGTCTACTTCTCAAACCATTATAAATGCTGATTTACACTGTAAAAAATGTAATGTTCACCGCAAAAAAATGACAAAGTAGAAATAACAAGCAGAAACGACGAAATCCACTGTGTTTGAACTGTAAAATTTACAATGATCTCTGTAGAATGTTCAAAGCACATAATTAGAAATTGCAGTGTTCCCAGTGCAAAATCAAATGCGCGCCGCAATATATGCAACGTCAATTTCAATTTTTACAGTGTGGCACTGTAACGGGACGACCTGCGGCGTGCCACGATCTCTGCGTTTCGCCCGAGATCCGCTAGATGGCGTCGGACGGCGCGCCCTTTCGCGCCAGCGAGAGAGCCACCGAGCACCTATAAGGTCCGATGTATTACCAACATCGGCGCGCTCAATTGACATACAATTGTTGAAACGTCACCCGCGTTCTGTGATCGAGCAATCCTATGGACTGAAGACTACATTTCCTTAACAGATCGCCATTGCATTTCGGTGACGCTCATGATCTTTATGGGTGTGAGGTTAAACTAGATTCGCTTCACAAATTGAGCTCACGATTAATCAGTCAAGTACAAGCTCTCGTAGTTATGAGCCTGAGCGAGGATAAATAACGGTTTAATGTAATATTTGAATAAATTGGAATTGATTCTAATATCAAAACGTTTCACTACGCTATAATTTATTTTAGAAATTGCAGTATTTTTAGTGAAAAATAAAAAACGTACCGCAAAATATACTACGTTCTTTTCAATTTTTACAATGTACACTGTAATTTTTTCACGGGCCCTGGATAATTTTTACAATGTGAAATATGTAAAAAGTTCACCGGATACAACGGAAATATAACGTTTCACATAGTGTAGATTTTACTGTTCCACACTGTAAAAATTCGTCCGATGGGCATGTACCATGTCGTATGTGACAAACTGAGAGAAAAAATTACTAGAACCAATGAAATAGAGTGTTGAAAGCAAAAAATCATTTTTTTCATTATTTGCCAAAACATGTTAGATTGGTTCCCTTATATATTTACTTGGTTCATTTTTTTCAGTCGATTCCATAAATTTCTGTTTCAATAAACGAATCTACTTGAATCTAACCATATGTTATCGATTATATGTAATATGTTGTTTGAATCAAGAACACATTTTATCATTCAAAACATGCGTGTCTTTTAATACAGGAAGCATTGAGAAAAAAATTTATTGAATCAACAAATTAATTAGTCCAATCAACAGGAAAAATGATTGAGTCAATCAAATGCGTGTTTATTAATTGTTGCTAAACATTTTATAAAAAATATATAGCCCTTGCCAAATAATTTAATATGCATAGTTTAGTGACCCCAAAAAGAGATAAATAGGAAAAAAAGACAAATCTGCGCCAATTCTCCGATCTAATTTCTCTGTCCGACCGAGATTCGAACCCTCGACCCTACCTACCATCATGCCTATCCTACCTAAGTACCTAACACGCCACCTATTACACTATCGACTACTACTATGCACTTGAAAAAAGTTAGGAGTTATAAAGATTCCAATATAAAAATACATTTGAAAAACCAGTTTTTAAATTTTCAACAACTTATGTATACTATTAAAGTATACTATAGAAATGATAGTTCTTTGCTTGAAGGAAATAAAAATTTTATCATTTCAAACAAATATTCTATTGGAATAAAATAATGTGTTATTTATTTTACTACAGCTTCTTTTCAAATAATCACAATCAATTTTATATCTAATAAATGTTGAAAATACTACAGAAATATTTTAAGAAGTAAAATAATGATAAATTTATTGCAAAAAAATAATTTTGTTCGAAAAAAATAATTTTATTGCACTCCGTGCGTAAAATGGGCACTTTACGCACTCCGGACTCGTGCAATAAAATTTTGTACGAAACTCGTGCGAGTCAACATTTTTCTGACTCGTGTGATTGCAGCATTCGCCTTCGGCTCATGCTGCAAACTCACACTCGTCAGAAAAAGTTTCAACGCACTCGTATCGTAATGTACTATAATATTGAAGTCGTTTTTCAGATACAAATAATCTCATGTTTATGATGCAATAAATCTAATTAATCCAATGAATGCAAATTTATTAAAATCTATTTAAATAAAGATATTTTTAGAAGTACAATAATGATGAATTTATTGCAAAGAAATAATTTTGTTCGAAAAAAATAATTTCGTATTGAAGTCATTTTTTAGATCCAAATAATCTCATGTTTATGATGCCATAAATAATTTTCTTAAAAAATATAATTTCGTATTGAAGTCGTTTTTTAGATTCAAATAATCATCATTTTAGATTCAAATAATCTAATGTATATGATGCGATAATTGTAATTAATCTAATGAATACAAATTCAATCAAATCTATTTAAATAAAAATATTTTTCGAAGTAAAATAATAATGACTTTAGTGCAAGAAAATAAATTTTTCGAAAAAAAATAATTTTGTATTGAATTCGTTTTATAGATTCAAATAATCTAATGTTTATGATGCGATCAATGTAATTAATCCAATGAATACAAATTTAATCAAATCTATCATGCATTTAATTGTTACTATTAAATAAGAGTTTAATATAATGGAGTAATAGATCCGTGAAAATATTTTTTTAAATGAAGAGTGATTTTCTTGGTTCACTAAATAAATAATCGAGTTAATACTTTCATTTAATAAACAAATTCATTTTCTCAAATTCGGTAATTTTTTCTCTCAGTGCATCTGTATATTGTATTAAAGAAATATGCAAATTTCACTGTTTGCCCTTTCAGGAAGCGCTGTTGATGAAAAAAACTGTAAAAATTAATGGGAATCTCAGCAGTTCTCACTGATCATTTTTTTGCGTGTATTTGATCGCAAGTTCGACATAAAAAAAAAACGGTGAACAAAGCAGAAAAATAAATAGATATTTCCGTTGAAAACGAAAAAAATGTACTAACAAAAATTACAACGAACGATAAATAAAATATTTAAAGAAAAAAAAAATTATTTAAATACATTTTATTTAGATATTTTTTTTATTAATGCATTTATTCTTTAAAATCGATTTCCCATTGAGTATCGACAATTATGCAAATTTATGAGCAAAAAAAATTGAAAATCATCCCTTAATCGAGGGTGAAAAAAATTATTCTTCGATCCCGTTTAAATTGCACAGACAAATCGTTCAATTAATTCGACGTTGAATTGCGGCCGAAGCAATTTGCAAAGCCGCTCTTGAAAAAATTGCACAAGGATAAGCAACATGGAGAAAAAAAATTGCACACATTGGGGGTGTACTTCTATCGTGCATTGCATTTTTTTTTTCTGAGACTTGATGAGGCGAGGTGAATAAAAAATGAGTGAAGAAAAAAAGTGAGCTAAAGAAGTAACGGACGGACTGTGTTTGAGGGAGGAATGGGGATGAAGGGTGGTTGCGAAGGGTATATAGACACGTTGGAAGCGTGAGACAGGAAGGAAGAGGGTGCAACGGAGGGTTTTTTTAATGAGGGATGAGGGAGATAAACTCCACGAGCGAGCACCTTAACGTTCGTATATAAATATATATATATCTGCTCGGCATCTCGAAAACTCCTTCGTTTCAGCATCGAGCTTTTCCCCAACCTCAAACCCCCCTATTTTTCATCCCCCAACCCTTAATTCATCCCTCTTCCTCGAAGCCCGAGATACAGAAATACAAGAGAGAAAGTAATTTCTTTCTCCAACTATATTTTTATTAACCATTTTTTTTTCACCCGCTATTATATATATATGGGTCATTCCATGTCAAATCGACCACTTTTGAACCCGACCACAAATTTTCAGCCAAATCGAAAAGGTTTCAGAGCGATTGATTCGGCATTGAATGCCCCATATGTATGTACTATATTTAGTTCTTACTTCTTCAACCCCTTTCACCGAGCACAGGGACTTTTTTTTCCAACCAACTGAAAGTTTTTCACTTTTGGAGAGAGACTTTTTTCCAATGACTTTATTTTCCTTAATTATCGTTCTCGAAGCCATTCGTTTCAGTAATATGATCGAGGCTTTTTTTTCTTTCTTTAAACTTTGGGCTGACTGTCGATAAATTTTTTTTTTTTTCATGATAGCAAAAAAAGAAAAAATATATGAACCTTAAGATTTCTGCATCTGCATTTTTCCATTTCGGCTCAGCATGATTTTTCAATTATGGCGTAGAGATGAAAAACCCCATTAACATTTTTGGTCCCTCATTCAATTTTCTGATAGCCGATTTTTCCTAAAAAATCTCTGAGAGATGAATATTTATGAACTTAAAATTTTTTTTTTTAAATCGTTTTTTCCTGCTTTTCCCACCAATAATTTTTTTTTTAACAATCAGCGGTGAATTTGCCGTCGAAAAGACGTTCGAAAACGATAAAAATAAGAAATAAATTTTTCGCTCATTTTTGGGCGACTTTTTGGAATTCTGAAAATAGCGAAATTTGCTCATAACTTTACTTCGGTTTGACCGATTCCAAAATTTCTTTTTCCTATTTAAAGGCTGTCACTAAACGCAATTAATTAATTTTTGTAGAAATGGGAGCAGTTTGAAAATCGTCGAAAAAAATGGAAAGAGGGCGCAAAAATTTGCAAAAATTGATAGTCAAAGTTTAAAAATCTGCCAAAAATGTAAAAATAATAGGAATCGGATGAACCAAGCGGGATTTTGAAGCTTCAACGATCGCAAAAAGAATAAGCTCAAGTTCAGCTCGAAATCTTATACAGAAAAAAAATAACAATCATTTTAGTGAACCGATTCAATTTTTGCCAAAATGCGATTTTTTTTTTTTATTTACTTTTTTCAAACCATATATCGATGTATTTTGCCCCCCTGAACTCGAATCTACCAATAGTTTTCTCCAAAAATCAAAATTTTTATGAATTTTCATAAAAAACATTTTTACTCGATTTTTGCCCCATTTTAAGAAACCTCAAAATAATAAAATTTCAAGCGCTCATAACTTTGCTTTGATTTAATCGATTTCAAAATTTCTTTTTCGTATTTCAAGGCTGTCACTAAACTTAGAGAATGGCGTTTGGTTCGTTCCGATAACTTAATTTTTGTAGAAATGAGAGCACTTTGAAAATTGCTGAAAAAAATGCATGCAAAAATTTGCAAAAATCGATGGTCGAACTTTAAAAATCTGCCAAAAATCGAAAAATGATCGGAATCAGATGAACCAAGAGAGATTTTGAAGCACCAACGGTCAGAAAGCGAACGAGCTCGAGTTCAACTCAGAATCCCATCTAGAAAATAAGTTACAGCTATTTTAGTGAACAGATTCAATTTTGGCCTAAATGCGATTTCTTTTTTTTTTAATTTATGTATTTTAAGCCTTATGTCGATGCATTTTTTCTCATTGAACACTAATCTGAAAATAATTTCCGCCAAAATTAAAAATTCGTATGAACTTTCAATAAAAATAAAAAAATCCCGATTTTTTTGCTTTTTCTCATGAATAAAGTTATTGTCAGAGATCAGAGAATTGAACGAGGGACAAAAAAAAGGTTAATAGATTTTCTCTCCGAGCTACAGTTGATAAATTATGATGAGCCAAAATCGAAAAATGCAGATGCAGAAATCTCAACGATCATTATCAATAAACAAATAAATTAATAAATAAATATATAATATATAAATTATTATATTAGAATCTCACATAATTTGATATTAATATTTAAATGGCTTCAATTATTTATAATAAAGAAACAAAAATTACCTCAATCTTAGACAATAAAAAAAACTTGCAAAATCATTCCAGGGATAAATTTGCAGGTAAACAATTTCTGACGTTAAATTGTGACGCATTTCTCGCTTTTATGACGTTTGATTTGAAAACTTGAGAGGAAAAAGTGGAGTGCGAAAGAGGGAAGGAAGAGAAGGGAGAACGTAATGGTATACTTGGCTTGCGACGCTTAGCATAATTAGCCTTTGATGATTAACAGGTTATGTGCGAGCGAGTACCTACGACCATTTATAAACACTGTATAGATATATGAAATTATACATGTAATATCGAGAGAAACAGGCTTGTATAACGTCGTGTAACGACGCCTCTTACCTCGGCTAATAGCTTGATTAATTCCCTTATAAAGGTGCAGATAATGCTCAAACGTTAACCAGCGTTCTAGCTCATAATAATAGTAGCTCATAAGCATTTTCATCTCAATATTCAAAGTTTCCAATAATGATAAATTTTCAACACCAATGGAAAAAAAAGTCACGTATTGATTGATTGATTGGGGACGTATTTTGCGCTTCAATTATTTATATCCGATATTAACAATAATCAGGGTTGCGAAATTTTTAATGAAAAAGTCATGCATTAACCATTACTCTTTTAATGGCTAATGGAATTATTTTCCATTAACCATCAAAATTTAATGGTTAATGGAAATTATTTTCATTGACCATTAAAGTTTAATGGTTAATGGAAATTATTTTCATTGACCATTAAAATTTAATGGTTAATGGAAATTATTTTCATCAACCATTAAAATTTAATGGTTAATGGAAATTATTTTCATTAACCATTAAAATTTAATGGTTAATGGAAATTATTTTCATTAACCATTAAAATTTAATGGTTAATGGAAATTATTCTCATTAACCATCAAAATTTAATGGTTAATGGAAATTATTTTCATTGACCATTAAAATTTAATGGTTAATGGAAATTATTTTCATTAACCATTAAAATTTAATGGTTAATGGAAATTATTCTCATTAACCATCAAAATTTAATGGTTAATGAAAATTATTTTCATAACCATCAAAATTTAATGGTTAATGAAAATTATTTTCGTTGACCATTAAAATTTAATGGTTAATGGAAATTATCTTCATTGACCATTAAAATTTAATGGTTAATGGAAATTATTCTCATTAACCATCAAAATTTAATGGTTAATGGAAATTATTTTCATTGACCATTAAAATTTGATGGTTAATGGAAATTATTTTCATTGACCATTAAAATTTAATGTTTAATGGAAATAATTTTCATTGACCCTTAAAATTTATAATGGTTAATGGAAATTATTTTGATTAACCATTAAAATTTAATGGTTAATGGAAATTATTTTCATTGACCATTAAAATTTAATGGTTAATGGAAATTATTTTCATTAACCATTAAAATTTCATGGTTGATGGAAATTATTTTCATTGACCATTAAAATTTAATGGTTAATGGTTAATGGATGTTATTTTCATGAACCATTGAAATTATTTCCATTAACCATTAAATGTTAATGGTTAATAAAAATGCAATTGCATTAAAAAAAGTAATGCATTATTTGCAACCCTGCCCATTACAATGTAGTGTGTAATAGAAAAAATTTCCATTAACCATTGCAATGTAGTGTGTAATGGATAAAACTTTGATTTCAATTTTGGGAATGGAAAAATATAGATGAATAAATTATTGCAATTTTGAATTAAATTTTATTGACTTAGGACTTAGATTTTCAGGTACCTTAAATTCTAAAAAGCATCTATATTATAATTCTAAAAAGCATCTATATTATAACTATAAAAAGCATCTATATTATTATTGCAATGTAATGTGTAATGGACAAAACTTTGATTGCAATTTTGGAAATGGAAAAATATAGATGAATAAATTATTGCAATTTTGCATTACATTTTATTGACTCAGGACTTAGATTTTCAGGTATCTTAAATTCTAAAAAGCATCTATATTATAATTCTAAAAATCCAAGTCCTAAGTCAATAAAATGTAATGCAAAACTGCAATAATTTATTCATCTATATTTTTCCATTCCCAAAATTGCAATCAAAGTTTTGTCCATTACACATTACATTGCAATGGGTAATGAACATTTTTTCTATTACACACTACATTGTAATAGGCAGGGTTGCAAATAATGCATTACTTTTTATAATGCAATTGCATTTTCATTAACCATTAAATTTTAATGGTTAATGGTTAATTGAAATAATTTCCATTAACCATTAAATTTTAATGGTTTAATGGTTTAATGAAAATTACTTCTAATAACCATTAAATGTTAATGGTTAATGAAAATGCAAATGCATTAAAAAAAGTAATGCATTATTTGCAACCCTGACAATAATAATAAGTGAGTTGTTATTTTCGTTGTTGTTTTTGTTATTTTGTTGCTCTCTTTGTCGTTATTGTTGTGTTGTTGTCGTTTTCGTTGTTGTTTGTTATTTTGTTGTCGTGTTGTCGTTGTTTTTTTTTTGTTAATGTTGTTACATTTTGCTCAATGTTAAAAAGAAAGTGTCGATGAAGAGAAATAATGAAATTTAAACGTGGGTGCATATAGTGAACATATTAGGGTGGTCCTTATTCAGAGCTTGGACAAATTTTTTATCAGACGCCCCCCAAATCGACTCCAAATAATTCAAAAAAATACCCTAATTTTTTCAGATTTTTATCTAGACTCTAAACCCTCACACCAAGAGGGTAGATTCACCCATTTGAAATACGTCTAAATTGGCCCGCAGTAAAACTTTAGACGAACTACGATTCGTCTAGATTGACTCGTATGATAATGTTAATTTATCCTCAAGAGTAACACCAATGAGCACTAAATTCTGGCAGTTACTGATTTAAAAAAAAATGATTATACTTGGAATAAAATATATCCGGAGAATATGGCCGAAGTGTATTTCAAATGGGGAAATCTACCCTCTTGGGGGAAGGGGTTAGAGTTTAGATAAAAACCTGAAAAAATTAGGGTATTGTTTTTAAATTATTTGGAGTCAATTTGGAGGGCGTCTGATGAAAAATTCACCCGAGCCCTAAATAATAAGGACCACCCTAGTGAACATTGATCGAAGCGCCCTAATATGGATTTCCCCGATAGTGGGGGTGGTTTTTCTCTTTCCGTAGTTTGAAATCGTTATTAAGGGGGAATAAACATGAATCGGCGCGGTCGCTCGCTGTACAAACAACAATGTGAAACAATCTACAGCGAGCGTGGAACGAACGGAGTAAAATAGCGAGCCTAAAACCCCAATAACCACCTCTCTATATATCTTTATCTCGTCATCGCGTTTCCAATTATGCGTTTGACAGCAATTCGTGCTCGTTGGACCGACGTACAATATATTTGTATAGCGGTTTACCGAGGCACATCAGGATTGGTAAGGAGGAAAAAAAACAAAATAATAGACCAGAAAGTTTTTTTCACGATTTAATGAAAATATAAATTGTAATTATTCAGTAGAGTGATAAGCACGATAAAATTACGAAACCTCCTTTTTCCCTTTTCATTAACTTTCTTGTAAACGATCGATATTATTTTATTGTAGCATTTAGATTTTTTCAATTTTTCGCATTGTTTTTTTTTTAATCATTTAATCAAACTATTTTTTTTTTTCGACAGCATCATGCAAAATTTTTCTATTCTGATTTTGAGAAAATTTAATTTATTGATTTCTATAATTGAGGCATTCCAGGTCAAGTCGGCCACCCCATTTTTTAAAATCACCAAAAATCGCATACAAATTTTTATAAAGTAGTTGTAACTGTCAAGATAATTCGTGATTTTTTCAGATTTTTATATTACATCGGAAAAAAATAATAGGAAAAAAATACAACAAGTTTTCTTGTTCCATTTCGTAACTCGAAAATTATTCATCGTACGAAAAAAAAAGTACAACATGAAATTCAGAATTTTCAACGTACTTTTCACTGAAATTTTTTACGAACTCCTCCAAAAACTACATATGCCATTTTCGGAGCAAATAATGTTTTGATATTTTTTTTCTCAGAATTGACATCTTCGATTTGTCCGTAGTTCAAACAGTTTTTTACTTGATATATTTACAGACCATAAAAAAATTGGGTCAGTGGAGAATCCATTCCTTCCGGGTGGGGGTCGAAGAGTCGACTAACCAATATTTCGAACGACCGAAATCCCAAATTTCACGATTACGAGCGTTAGAATAACGAAGCGCCGAAATCCCGATCGCCAGAAAAGAGAAAGTCGAGAGAGCCGCCCCATGCGTAAGAGAGAGAGGAGGCGCATCTCTCTCTCTCTTACGCATGGGGCGGCTCTCTCCGCTTTCGCTTTTCTGGCGTTAGGGATTTCGGCGCTTCGTTATTCGAACGCTCGTAATCGTGAAATTCGGGATTTCGGCCGTTCGAAATATTGGTTAGTCGACTCTTCGACCCCCACCCAATATCTTTTTGTACATTTTAATAAACTTTATCAATGGACCCAAGTACACCGATAAAGTCTATTCAAATTTGAGTAAAAGGCCACTCGCGTCTCTCGATTGCAAAAAAGAATTAATTTACTTTTTTAGTTCGATCTGGGCAGAATTTTTGGGATCTACACTATTTCGTTAAATCACTCTATAATGATAGCAGGGATCGGCAAAAAAAATTACGATTTTCCATTTTTCAATTGATGGAAAATCGATAATTTTAAAAGATAGAATACCAATTGATGGAAAAATTGAAATGATCCGAAATTGTACTTTCAATTATCCAAATAATCGGTAGTTGGTCGAAAAATAATATCAATTACTCAGAAAATGGGTAATTGCTTCGAAAATATTCCCCAAATATCCGAATAATCGGTAATTAGTCGAAAAATAATATCAATTTTTCAGAAAAATCGATAATTGGTCTGAAAATATTCCCCAATTATCCGAATAATCGGTAATTGGTAGCAAAATAATATCGATTTTTCCGAAAAATGGGTAATTGGTCGAAAAATAATATCAATTTTTCAGAAAAATCGATAATTGGTTGAAAAATAATACCAATTACCCAGAAATACAGGTAATTGGTTTGAAAATATTTCAATTTCCCAGAAAAAAATTAATAATTTATTGAAAAAGTGTTTTGAAAAAAAGGGGGTGATTAGACATATATAGATATATCTCTGTATGCTTGCAAATACCTTTTATATGCTTGCAAATACCTTTATACGCCGATATATGACTGTATATCCCTGTATATACCTCTACATGTCTCTTATCACGAAAATGAATTATTAAATCATTTTCAATAAATTATTAAGTTTTTTCTAGAAAATTGAAAATATTTTCAAACCACTGACCCATTTTTTCGAAAAATTGATATTATTTTTCCACCAATTAACGATTATTCGAATAATTGAAAATATTTTCAAAACAATTACTCATTTTTCTGATTAATTGGTATTATTTTTTTTACCCATTACCGATTATTCTGATAATTGAAAATATTTTGAGACCAATTAAACATTTTCTGATTAATTGATATTATTTTTTTACCAATTACCGATTGTTCGGATAATTGGAAATATTTTCAAACCAATTACCCATTTTCTGAGTAATTGATATTATTTTTCGACCAATTACCGATTATTTGGATAATTGGAAATTTATTTTTTTCCATTAACCATTGTCGGCTAATTGAAAATATAGATTTCATAATGATCAATTTTCAAAAAATTGATAATATTTTCCGAAAACGCGCCAGAAAATATCATTCGTTACTTTGCATCTTTGCATGATAGATTGTATCAATGAAAATGCATTTGAAATAATAGATTCTCCGCTACGCCAATTTTTTTATAGTCTGCAAATATATCAAGTAAAAAACTGTTAAAAGTACAGACGAATCGAAGATGTCAATTCTGAGACAGAAAATATCAAAACATTATTTGCTCCGAAATGCTGTAAAAAATGTCAGTGAAAAGCACGTTGAAAATCCTAAATTTAATGTTCTACGTTTTTTTTCGTACGATGAATAATTTTTGAGTTACAAAATGAGATGAACAAATTTTTTGTATTTTTTCCGACTAAAAAATGTAATTTAAAAATCTGAAAAAAAATCACAATTTTTCTCGATAGTTGGAACTAATTTCTAAAAATTTGTATGCAATTTTTGGCGATTTAAAAAAATGAGGTGGCTTACTTGACGTGGAATGCCTCAATTATTTAAGATTCTAATTTTCATTAATTTTATATTTTTATTTATATTTTTAATTTTATATTTTCGAAATATTTGTAATACAATGAATATGAAAAAACAAATCATATTTAAATTCATTTATCGAATCAAGAAGATGAACAATATTTTTTTTTTCAATATCATGAAAATCAATTTTGATGGAATTCCGCGTGGAGACGTCAGACTATCGCCGTATTGGCATTTTGCCTCGTTTTCCATCTTGTTTGTCGGATTATGTCGTCAGGAAAGATCCTTGTCAATGTTGTCATTATTGAGATAACCATTAAGGCAATATCCTGATATTCCAATGATATATATGTCTAGCATCCCCCTATCTTCCTCCTCCTCTTCCGCGCCACATCCATTCATACTTCTCATCGAAATATTGAAAGCTCAGATTACGCGAAGCCCACGGCGATTCCCCGACGCTGAGCCCAATTACGTTACCACTCGCATATTCACGTCACTTTGTATTTTGTGATGGTTTATTATCGTGGAAACACTCGCTGCTCCAACGAAATTTATTACAATTCAATTGAAATTGATATACAATTATTGGCACAATGGAATGTAAAGGGGTGCTTGAAAATGAAAGCCCACACTACTCAGTATTAAACATAGCATTTTTTTAGCGAAAATCCATAAGGGCTGAAATTTCCATTATTAATATTAAATATATTAATATTAATATATTCATATTAAATTAAATATTAATATATTGAATATTAATAACAGGTGTCGAGCAATTGGATAACTTGACTAGGTTCGCCGTGTAGAGCGCATCAAGACAAAAAAATTGCTTTTTTAAAAAATTTTGTACGATAAGAATTGGCTGAGTTATCAATGTTTTTTGAAGTTGACCAATGACGGCTAGAATCTCGGAGAAATGCCGCTGGGGGAGGGGGGTTACGCCACGCCCACCGTTACCCCCACCACGCGGCTGACCAGTAGCATTGCTCCTAGATTCTAGCCGTCATTGGTCAGCTTAAAACATTAATAACTAAGCCAATTTTTGTCGTATAACAATTTTTAAAAAAACTTATTTTTCGTCTTGGCGTGCTCTACACGGTGAACCTTGTCAGGTTATCTAGTTACTTAACACCCTGCATATTAATATTAAATTAAATATATTTAATATTAGTAATTAATAATAATATGAATACATTATTAATAAATATTAATAATAAAAACCATTCAGTAATAATAATTTGAAAAAAGAATAGATGATTAATACTTGATTGGTCTTTTTTTATGGCAAGGTAAATGTCCCAATTATTGAACACTCGAATTCTCCAAGATGGCGTCGTTAAACCCATCAAAACATCGAGACAGTTAACGCGTGACGGATCGTGTGAATCGGATTTATTCAAAAAAACCTGTAAGTTCCTGAATAAACTTATCTTTGTTCTTTTGATAATAACTCTAAGATCGTCAAATATATTTTTTATTTGTATTTTCGTGCAATAAACATAAAAAGAAACGTAAAAAAAGAATATAACCCAAATGTAACCTAAAAATACGAATGTAATGTTCAATATTTTTTGCTCTCCGATATTTCAGTCGAAAAACAAGAGAGCTGCGACAAAATCAAACAAAAATGGAACATAAAAGCGAGGAAGCTGAAAATAAAAATAAAATAAAGTTCGAGTTGAGAAGCAAAAATAAACCAAATGCGAATGAACCAAAAACCTGTCAAAAGAGACTAAATATATATTTTTGTATTTTTACATGCTTAATAAAAGATTATTCCAGTGTTTGATTTTGCTTTTGTTTCTTAATACTGTACCCAAAATAATATTTTCAGAACGGAAAAAGAATTCTCGAGAGTGTTCGATAACTGGGACATGCCTGTTCAATATTAGGGACAGGCACTTCCAGTGTTCAATAATTGGGACATTTGCATGCTTCACATTGTTATTCTTTTTTTTCATTCGAAATCATTTGAAAATAATTTAAAGGTTGATTTTTCGAAAGTGAAAATATCAAAGTATCATTTATACATGAAAGCGATGGTTTTTTTCTTGATTTTATATTTTTTTCTCACCGAATTCTGTTCAATAATTGGGACATTTACCTTACACAATAAATAAAACAGTGACACAATGGAAGTCATTGAAATCTAACACCCTTAAAAATGAAAATTTTGAAAAATCCTAAAGGGTTATTTTAAAAATAATTTTTGCATCATGAAAATAGTTTAAATTTGATTATAATTATTTATCGATCAAAAGAAATCTTGATAATAATTTTTTTTTTAAACTTGTTTAAGGCTCGTTTGATTGTTAATAATGGGATTTTTTTTTCCTGCATCTTCATGAGAAGAATATACGGGATGAGAAACTTTATGGCAATGATAAAATTGGGCGGGACGAAGAGAATTTTTTTTTCTCTGTTTCAATGCGCGGAGAACCGGAGAAACTGGAAGCAGTTAGCAGGGGCATTAGGGGTGAATTATTTTGGCCCAAGCGGGACATAAAAAGCGTCATGAATCACCGGGAATCACGACGAGAGACCCCTCCCCTGAAACTGCCTGTATTTCGTGCTTTTATATATATTAGATGTATATCTATATATATATATATATTTATTTTTTTATCTTTTCATCGTGCAAAAGAAAAGATCTTGTCTACGGTTCACTTAAGGTCTATCTTACACGATCACTTAGATCCTTATTTTTCTCCCTCTGGAGCGTCTGAGAACGTGACCAAATTCTCTATCTTATCCTGTTCATCCCTAATTTCGAAATTGAACTCAATTTTTTTTCATCCAGCTGTCATCTGTCATCAATTTTAACGCCTCAAAAAAATACTATTTTTAAATTCACTATTGTTGTTATTTTTGGGAGGAAATAGCCTGTAGAGTCTATTTTAGAAAAGTTTTTGAAAAATGTCTTTTTTTCCAAAAATAATTGTCTTTTTGAGAAATAAATTGCTGCACCAAAAACGATGTAACCTTCTTTTTCTTAGAAGTTTACGAAAGTTTATTGAGTTTATAAAAAACGATCTACATTTTTTTTTATCCTCAACGTTTCAGGACTGTATTGATAGGATCTTTTTCTATAATCACGAGTTAGACTAAATTATTTTTCAAAAAAAATTAAAGTCACGAAAAACGGTAACAAGCATGGCAATTAAATTTCATCCCCTTTTCCAAATATATCGAGTGATTTATTTAATTTATCATTGACATAGGAAACTTTATATAAATAAAGAACAAAAAATTACATACCATTTTTTTGATGGATTGAACGGCTCAATCTTGGAATGGCACTTCATCCCCTAAAAAACAAAAAAATCTAAATTAAAAAAATTTCAATTTTACGAATTTTCTTCTGCTATTATTTATAATCCTACATTATTAAATACAGGAAAATAACAAAATTTCGAAAATACTTTTTGAAAAATCACCCAAAAGTGTACACTGAGAGAGAAAATTACAGAATTTGAGGATATGAATTTATTTATTAAATGAAAGTATTAATTCGATTATTTATTTGTTGAACCAAGAAAATCACTCTTCATTTTAAAAAATATTTTCACGAATCTATTACTCCATTATATTAAACTCTTATTCAATAGTAACAATTAAATGCATGATAGATTTGATTGAATTTGTATTCATTGGATTAAATACATTGATCGCATCATAAACATGAGATTATTTGAATCTATAAAACGAATTCAATATAAAATTATTTTTTTGGAAAAATTTATTTTCTTGCACTAAAGTCATTATTATTTTACTTCGAAATATATTTTTATTTAAATAGATTTGATTGGATTTGTATTCACTGGATAAATTAGATTTATTGCATCATAAACATGAGATTATTTGAATCTGAAAAACGACATCAATATCAAATTATTTTTTTCGAACAAAATTATTTATTTTGCAATAAATTCATCATTATTTTACTTCTAAAAATATTTCTGTAGTATTTTCAACTTTTATTAGATATAAAATTTATTGTGATTATTTGAAAAGAAGCTGTAGTAAAATAAATAACACATTATTTTATTCAAATAGAATTTTTGTTTGGAATGATGAAATTTTTATTTCCTTCAAGCAAAGAACTATCATTTCCATAGTATACTTTAATAGTATACATAAGTTGTTAAAAATTTAAAAACTGGTTTTTTAAATGTTTTCTTATATTCGAATCTTCGTAACTCCTAACTTTTTTCAAGTGCATAGTAGTAGTCGACAGCGTAATAGGTAGTGTGTTAGGTAGTTAGGTAGGATAGGTACACTGAGAAAAAAAAATTGTTGAATGAACTAAATCTTTTGTCGCATACGCACGACTAAATATTTAGTTGTACAAACCCAAATTTTTTTGCCTGAATCATATTTTGGTCAACTGAAACGCAGAATTATCCAAAAAACTAATTATTCAGTTAGACCCAATAAATATTTAGTCGTTTCGTATGCAGCTAAAGATTTAGTTCATTCAACAATTTTTTTTCTCAGTGTATGATGGTAGGTAGGCTCTAGGGTTCAAATCTTGGTCGGACAGAGTAATTAGATCGGAGAATTGGCGCAGATTTGTCTTTTTTTATATTTATCTCTTTTTGGGGTCACTAAACTATGCATATTAAATTATTTGGCAAGGGCTATATATTTTTTATAAAATATTTAGCGACAATCAATAAACACGCATTTGATTGACTCAATCATTTTTCCTGTTGATTGGACTAATTAATTTGTTGATTCAACAATTTTTTTTCCCAGTGCTTCCTGTATTAAAAGACACGGATGTTTTGAATGATAAAATGTGTTCTTGATTCAAACAACATATTACATGTAATTGATAACATATGGTTAGATTCAAGTAAATTCGTTTGTTGAAACAGAAATTTATGGAATTGACTGAAAAAAATGAACCAAGTAAATATACAAGGGAACCAATCTAATTTGTTTTGGCAAACGATGAAAAAAATGATTTTTTGCCTTCGAAACTTAGTTTCATTGGTTCTAGTAATTTTTCTCTCAGTGATAGTGGCTTTGAATAAATCATACTTAAAATGAGAAAAAAAATCCACATCGACTTTTTTCATTTTTACCCCGGAAAGTATTAACCGCAGAGGCAGATTTCGTAAACGACTCCATCATTCGTACGAATTACACCGCCAGAATGATTGAGTCTCCGAAATAGAGGAGAAAGAAAAAAACAACCCCTCGCGCCCCGAATAAAAAGAGGTTTGTCGTCAACGAGCGAAAATAAAGCGTCCCACATAGACGCACATAGAGATATACCAATCTAAAAAACGAAGGGACGAAGGGCGAAGAGTCCTCTTGATCAGTGACGAGAAGACGAGGGATGGGGATTTAGAGGGGATGGGGATGAGTGCTTTCATTACTCTAAGAGCCGATTGCATTTTTTACGTCTCGCCAGAACGTCAATTCGCTATATACGTCATCTGTAATCTGTATACTTCGAAAAGTCAGGGGCAAAATGGACCACCAAAAAAAAAAGCAATTTTCTTTTCGTCATTACAATTTTTATATTAAATTTTTATAATAAATATTTATAATGAATGTCCCTTGATCAATCCTCTTAATTGTCCAATTAAATTAAGCCGGACTGGAACCATTTTTTTTCAATACTCAAAAAGCCTCTCCATCAATTTGCCCTTAAATTAAAGGGGTGGTTCATATTGCCCCCATTTTGTTTTTTTCGATCATTTTTTCGATCGATCAATAAAATATTATTTATTACCACAAAAAGTTGATTCCTGATATCGAAATTCTTAATGAAATAATGGCAATGTATTTCAGGCCCGGATAATCGATTTTCAACCCTTATCTCTACCGATTGGTGCGCTGATTTTTTGTACGATTTCACGACGTCTCAAAAGCATTGAAATTTTAAGCTCAATACTGAAAATTCATTTGGAAAAATAAAATAAAGGATCATAAGTGAACTTTAAATAAAATAAAATTCAAAAAAAATAACAATGAAATAATTATAATTATATTTGGAAAAATATAATGATGAATTATAAATTACCTTGAAATAAAATAAATAAATAAATAAATAAACTTGCAATTGTAGTGAAAGTTTAATTCTGCCATCGATTTTCGAAGATTGGAAAATCATTTTTATAAATAATTAAAAATGAACGATCCCCTTAAGAAAAATATACTTTTTCAATACAGAGGATCAAGATATTCTTTTTTTCGATCAATATGTTAAAAATCCAATAATTTAACTAACAATTTCGCGATATTAATAAATTTTCGAACTTTCAATTTTCAAAAATGTTTATATATTTTTTAATTTCTAGCAAGAGACCATTTTATACACAAGTAAGGGCAAAATGATTCACTTGATATGAGGTAAAATGATCCCCGAGTACCGCGGATCAAATAAAAATTATTTGACAAATTTAATTTATTATAATATTATTATTATTATTATTTAATTTTTATTATAAAAAATGCAGTCTTAAACTTGTACACTAAAAAAATCACATACGAATTTACAACATCTACAAGAGAGTAAAATTTATTGGGGTAAAATGAGCCAGGGATAATTTTTTACACACAATGGGGGATCGTTTTGCCCCAACCGACATTTCGAATCGAAAATCGACTTAAGGTAAATGTCCCAATAATTGAACAGCTAAGGATCTGGGGATTGAATGCGGTGAGAAAAAAATATAAAATCAAGAAAAAAAAAACCATCGCTTTCATGTTCAAATGATACTTTTTTAGTCGAATAAATAATAATCGAATTAGAAATATTGATCGATATAACTGTTGATTAATTTTGAACGTTGCTAAGTTACTTATGCATAGTAACGAAATAAGAGAATTGTTTTTTTTTTTTTTTAAGAAAAGAGGAGAATCAATTGTACATCGGTTAAATATGTATTTAATCTATATAATAAAATCGGTTTAAACTATTCATCCTGTGACCATATAATTTTAAAATAAGTCATTCGATAAATTGTGAGAGTATTGACTACACTTTGATATTTTTACTTTCGAAAAATCACCCTTTAAATTATTTTTAAATGATTTTGAAAGGAAAAAAAAAGAATAACAATGTGAAGCGTGCAAATGTCCCAATTATTGAACACTGGAAGTGCCTGTCCCTAATATTGAACAGGCATGTCCCAGTTATCGAACACTCTCGAGAATTCTTTTTCCGTTCTGAAAATATTATTTTGGGTACAACATTAAGAAACAAAAGCAAAATCAAACACTCGAATAATCTTTTATTAATTATGTAAAAAAACAAAAATATATATTTAGTCTCTTTTGACAGGTTTTTGGTTCATTCGCATTTGGTTTATTTTTGCTTTTCAACTCGAACTTTATTTCATTTTTATTTTCAGCTTCCTCGCTTTTATGTTCCATTTTTGTTTGATTCAGTCGCAGCTCTCTTGTTCTTCGACTGAAATATCGGAGAGCAAAAAATATTGAACATTACATTCGTATTTTTAGGTTACATTTAGGTCATATTCTCTTTTTACTTTTCTTTTTATGTTTATTGCACGAAAATAACAAATAAAAAATATATTTGACGATCTTAGAGTTATTATCAAAAGAATAGAGGTAAGTTTATTCAGGAACTTACATTTTTTGTTTGAATAAATACGATTCACACGATCTGTCATGGGTTAACTCTCTCGATGTCTTGATGGGCTTAATGACGCCATCTTGGAGAATTCGAGTGTTCGATAATTGGGACACACTGCATTTTCTACGTCCCAATGAACGAACACCGTATTTTTTAACAAATAATTAATTTTTTAAAAATTTTAAAAATTGTTATTTGTAAGAAATGTTCGTCTTAGCAAAAACGATAAGCAGTTACCACGAGACGTCAAATCGGGTCACCATTGCTGATTGAAAATTTATTTTGTCTCTTAATTAAAGCTTTTCTTGCACAAGTAAGGTAACATTTCGATAGTTAAAAGTTCCGTATGTGTAATGCAATTTTTATAAATAAGTAAATGCATGCACGTGAATGAGAAATAACAAAAATACAAGATAGTGTTTAATAATTGGGACCTGTTCAATAATTGTGACATTTAGCTTAAACGAAATAAACATAAAATCAGGCACTTCAGAGCATTTTTAATATGCGTCAATTACATTTTGCGATCATTTTGGGATACTCGATGCCTTTATCATTTCAATTCCAAATTTCTCTAATTTTTCTATATATTTTTGTCAATGGGGTTGAAATTTTGCGCAAATGAAATTCGGTCCCATAAAAATCTAAATTAATTTTTGACTACTTTTGAGGGACGCCCGAAGTTTGAAGACAGAGAATTATGAACCAAGCGAGTAGGGGTCGCTCTTGAGGAGTGATTTTTTTGGACCGGGACACCTCATATATATTGTCCTTGGGTGATCCATTTTGCCCCAACGTTCACCGTATGACTGCGTATATTCCCGAATGGGTCGATTCTCCCTCATCCCCTTTTCCAGGGACTCCCTGCTTTCTCTCTCCCTCTCTCTTTTCTCTGGTTTCAATCTTCAGTCTCTCTTCCTCTCTCTTGCTCTGATTTACGAAGGTCATTCTATTCCGTAGAGTACTGATACTGTTCGCCACATCTAATCATGTGCTGGTGCTTCGATGAGAGAGAGAGAGAGAGAGAGAGAGAGAGAGAGAGAGAGAGAGAGAGAGAGAGATGGAGGGAGGGAGGGAGGGAGGGAGAGAGAGAGGGGGATGAGTGAAGCTTTCTCTGGCTTCTGGATTCGGTTTGATGAAGGCATGTGTGTCCTTGTTCACTGAGGAGAGATCTATACATGTGTTAAGGAAGGGATGATTCGGATTTCAGTCGGATTTATATCGCCATTTTCTCTCTCATCAAGCCTCCATCTTCGCAGTTTCTTCGTCTTCACTATCTTCGCAATCTCTTCATCATCATCCTCAAGCGTTTCACATCATTATCATTTCTCAGTTCAACTCTTCATTCGATTCTCTCTGTTCTTCTTCATGTTCCTCCTCGTCGTTTTCTTCCGCTTCTTCAACCATTCTTCGCACTTTCTCTTCATCATCATCGTTTTCTTCATTGGGCTTTTCGATAGAAAGTCTTGATCTGATGAACTTCATCGCGATTTTTGTTTCGCGATCTTCATCTTTCTCTTCCCATCATTCTTCATGGACTTCTTCATTTTCCTCTTCCTATCATTCTTTATGGTCTTCTTCTTCTTCTTCATCTTCTTCTTCTTCTTCTTCTTCTTCATCTTCTTCTTCACCTGCTTCTTCATCTTCTTCTTAATCTTCTTCGTCATCTTCATCTTCTTCTTCATCTTCTTCACCTTTTTCTTCATCTTCTTCTTTATCTTCTTCTTCATCTTCTTCTTCGTCTTCTTCTTCATCTTCTTCTTCATCTTCTTCTTCATCTTCTTCTTCACCTTTTTCTTCATCTTCTTCTACACCTTCTTCTTCATCTTCTTCTTCATCTTCCTCTTCATCTTTTTCTTCATCTTCTTTTGCTTCATCTTCTTCTTCACCTTCTTCTTCATCTTCTTCTTCATCTTCTTCTTCACCTTCTTCTTCATCTTCTTCACCTTCTTCTTCATCTTCTTCTTCATCTTCCTCTTCATCTTCTTCTTCATCTTCTTCTTCACCTTCTTCTTCACCTTCTTCTTCATCTTCTTTTTCATCTTCTTCTTCACCTTCTTCTTCATCTTCTTCTTCACCTTCTTCTTCATCTTCTTCTTCATCTTCATCTTTTTCTTCATCTTCTTCTTCATCTTCCTCTTCATCTTTTTCTTCATCTTCTTCTGCTTCATCTTCTTCTTCACCTTCTTCTTCATCTTCTTCTTCATCTTCTTCTTCATCTTCTTCTTCACCTTCTTCTTCATCTACTTCTTCATCTTCTTCTTTATCTTCTTCTTCATCTTCTTCTTCACCTTCTTCTTCATCTTCTTCTTCATCTTCCTCTTCATCTTCTTCTTCATCTTCTTCTTCATCTTCTTCATCTTCTTCTTCATATTCTTCTTCATCTTCTTCTTCATCTTTTTCGTCTCCTTCATAGTCGTCTTCTCACTTTACTTCTTCTTCAGCTTCCATTTGATGTTGGAATTTGTACCTCATCATCTTCTCAAGATTTATTTTTTCTTTTTCTAGTTCATTTTCATTCCTTATTCGTCATTTTCATTGGAGAACTCTTCATGGGATTCCTCCTCATCGTCTTCGTCTTCATTTCGTCTTTTATTTTCTCCACCTGGAACGATCTTCTCGAGAAGAAAATGGAGGCGTCATTGAAGACCCACGATCTCAAAGCCATCGCCTGTATGTAATTAATTCGTTCGATTTGCGAATCATTTATCGGTGAAAAAAGCTTCTCGTGATCCGCATTCATGGAATAAGTTATACGAGCAAAGCAGCTTTGGAGGATTTTCCGAGACTTTCTTTCGAGTATCGACGATGAAGAAATAAAACGTAAAATTTCATTGCACTCGACGATAAAAAAAAAAAAGAAAGCTCGGCCATGATTATACCGCAAAGCCACGCTTCCTTTGATGTCGCGTCAAGGGAGCATTAAGAAGTCCAACAAACCACGAGGAATCCGTAGCGCTAGGAAAAGCTTCTTACGCCAATTATTTTCGCTGATTATTGTTATTATTACTGATACTTTTGCGATTTTTATTTTTCCTATCGAAAGAATTTTTTTTTTTGAATTAATTAAGGTTAATGTCTCAGTTATGAACACTATATTGTATTTTTATTATTTCTCATTCACCTGCATGCATTTACTTATTTATAAAAATTTCATTACATATACGGAACTTTTAGCTATCGAAATGTTACCTTACTTGCGCAAAAAAGCTTTAATTAATAGAGAAAAAAATTATTTAATTAGCAACGGTGACCCGATTTAACATTTCTTACAAACAACAATTTTTAAAAATTTTTAAAAATTAATTATTTGTTAAAAAATACGGTGTTCGTTCATTGGGACATAGAAAATGCAGTGTGTCCCAATTATTGAACACTCGAATTCTCCAAGATGGCGTCATTAAACCCATCAAAACATCGAGAGAGTTAACCAATGACAGATCGTGTGAATCGTATTTATTCGAACAAAAACTGTAAGTTCCTGAATAAACTTACCTCTATTCTTTTGATAATAACTCTGAGATCGTTAAATATATTTTTTATTAGTATTTTCGTGCAATAAACATAAAAAGAAAAGTAAAAAAAGAATATGACCTAAATGTAACCTAAAAATACGAATGTAATGTTCAATATTTTTTGCTCTCCGATATTTCAGTCGAAAAACAAGAGAGTTGCGACAAAATCAAACAAAAACGGAATATAAAAACGAGGAAACTGAAAAACAAAATAAAATAAAGTTCGAGTTGAAAAGCAAAAATAAACCAAATGCGAATGAACCAAAAATCTATCAAAATAGACTAAATATATATTTTTGTATTTCTACATGATCAATAAAAGATTATTCGAGTGTTTGATTTTGCTTTTATTTCTTAATATTGTACCCAAAATAATATTTATTGCACTCCGTGCGTAAAGTGACCACTTCTCGCACGCTTCGCTTCGCGGCGCGTGCGAGAAGCGGGCACTTTACGCACTCGTATCGTAATGTACTATTTCATAGCGGAAAAAGAATTCTCGAGAGTGTTCGATAACTGGGACATGCCTGTTCAATATTAGGGACTTCCAGTGTTCAATAATTGGGACATTTGCATGCTTCACATTGTTATTCATTTTTTTCATTCGAAATCATTTAAAAATAATTTAAAGGGTGATTTTTCGAAAGAAAAAATATCAAAGTATCATTTGAACATGAAAAGGATGGTTTTTTTCTTGATTTTATATTTTTTTCTCACCGAATTCAATTCCCAGATCCTTAGCTGTACAATAACACAGCCACACAAAATAAAAATAAAAAATTGGGCTGGGGCTCTGACTATGTATACTGTATGTTTTTGGGGTCGCTGAATTCGAATCCGAGGTTGGTTTAACCCCATCAGGTCAGGATTTGAATATAATGCTTTTGAAAAAACAAAATACGGCTTTCTGAAAACTTCAGAATCTTCTAAGATCAGTACAAGGTAATATGTAAAAAAAAAAGATGTATAAAAATTCAAAATCCTCCGCATTTGTCATTTCTCAAAATTTTGTTTCCGAATATTTTTTTTTTTAGTAGCCGCAAGTATACTCGTCAAGGCGAACCCAGAACGATTTTTTCGTAACTATAATAGTTTTCGAGATATTTAAAAAACAACTCAATTTTGGAGTGTTTTTGAGGTTATAGCTAAACTCTGACGTGCTGGGGTTAAACCAACCTCGTATTCGGATTCAGCAATCCCCCAAAACATACGGTGTACCTAGTCAGGCCCCAGGCCGATTTTTTTTTCTTTTTGTGTGGCTGTGTAATTGGGACATTTACCTTAACCCTTATTTAAAAAATCTATGTCAAGTATCGTACCTTTCGGAAGCTTTCGGAAATTTTTGAAAAGTCTAGCGCGATTTCCCCTGATTTTCATCTCTTCTCTCGGAGGTGACGGAAACCTTGTTTTTGTCTCACTGTTTTTACGAACAAAAAAAAGCTCTCCTATTTCGGGGTTTCTCAGTTTCCCACAATTCCACGTCCGACAAACACACGAGCGAATTTAAGGGGGATGACCTAGTGGTGCCTTTGATGTCGGTGAAAGTGTCGACGCTGGTCTACACACGTCGATTGCTCGAGAACAAAAGGGCTTGTCTCAACATTTTTTACAATTACGTTTACGTCCTTCCGAGTCAAAATTTTTACGCCAGATTCGCGCTCGTGGTTCCTCGACTTTCAAACATTTTTGGTGTATCCCCTTAACGTGAAATTCGAGGGAGCAACACGTGTGCGTAAATCCTGACAATCGCGAAACAAGCCTTGCTCAAACATTAACTAGAAACGACGAGCGACACGCCGACAAAGTTTTGGCGTCGTCTTTTCTAAGGTTTTGTCGAAAAGCGTTTATTCAACGCGCCATTTTCATCTGTACTTTGTGAGAAAATTAGTTTAATGGAAAGAAGATTTTTAGCGATTTTTAGTAATTATTTAGAGCGTAAAGAAATTATTAATAACGAAAAAAAATCAATGAATCTTGAATTTCCAAGACTAAATTTTAAATGACGCGAAAAATTAATTAAAATTCAGGCGTTTGAGATTAAAATAAAAATGAGAATTAGAATTGCTTAAGATTCAAAACTTGAACGAATGAAAGAATTGAAAGATTTCTAGACATTGAAAAAAATCACGAATCGAAAAATTAATTAAAATTCAGGCGTTAGAGATTAAAATAAAAATGAGAATTATAATTGCTCAAGATTCAAATCTTGAACGAATTAAAAAATTGAAAGATTTCTCGACATTGAAAAAAATCACGAATTGAAAAATCAATTTAAATTCAGGCGTTAGAGATTAAAATAAAAATGAGAATTATAATTGCTCAAGATTCAAATCTTGAACGAATTAAAAAATTGAAAGATTTCTCGACATTGAAAAAAATCACGAATTGAAAAATCAATTTAAATTCAGAGGTTAGAGATTAAAATGAAAATGAGAATTATAATTGCTCAAGATTCAAATCTTGAACGAATTAAAAAATTGAAAGATTTCTCGACATTGAAAAAAATCACGAATTGAAAAATCAATTTAAATTCAGGCGTTAGAGATTAAAATGAAAATGAGAATTATAATTGCTCAAGATTCAAATCTTGAACGAATTAAAGAATTGAAAGATTTCTCGACATTGAAAAAAATCACGAATTGAAAAATCAATTTAAATTCAGAGGTTAGAGATTAAAATGAAAATGAGAATTATAATTGCTCAAGATTCAAATCTTGAATGAATTAAAAAATTGAAAGATTTCTCGACATTGAAAAAAATCACGAATTGAAAAATCAATTTAAGTTCAGGCGTTTGAAATTAAAATAAAAATGAGAATTAGAATTGCTCAAGATTCAAATCTTGAACGAATTAAAGAATTGAAAGATTTCTCGACATTGAAAAAAATCACGAATTGAAAAATCAATTTAAATTCAGGCGTTTGAAATTAAAATAAAAATGAGAATTAGAATTGCTTAAGATTCAAATCTTGAACGAATTAAAGAATTGAAAGATTCCTCGACATTGAAAAAAAATCACGAATTGAAAAATCAATTAAAATTCAGGCGTTAGAGATTAAAAGTAAAATGAGAATTAAAATTGCTTAAGATTCAAATCTTGAACGAATTGAAGAATTGAAAGATTTCTCGACATTGAAAAAAATCACGAATTGAAAAATCAATTTCAATTCAGGCGTTAGAGATTAAACGTAAAATGAGAATTAGAATTGCCTAAGATTCAAATCTTGAACGAATTAAAGAATTGAAAGATTTCTCGACATTGAAAAAAATCACGAATTGAAAAATCAATTAAAATTCAGGCGTTTGAGATTAAAATAAAAATGAGAATTAGAATTGCTTAAGATTCAAATCTTGGACGAATTAAAAAATTGAAAGATTTCTCGACATTGAAAAAAATCACGAATTGAAAAATCAATTTAAATTCAGGCGTTTGAGATTAAAATGAAAATGAGAATTAGAATTTTTTTCAATTCAAATATTAATTGAATTTAAAAATTGGAAGATTGTTAAAATTCTCGGCATTGAAAAAAACAATCCAATCCCAGAAATAGCGAAAAACATGTATGAATTTTGTATGAATGTTACAAATTTTATGGAAAAGTTAACGAGTCGTTGAAAATGTTAACAAATGAAAAAAAAAGTTAACGAAATGTTGACAATGTTAATGGCTGTCTCAAAAGTTCAAGAACTTGTTCAAATTATTAACAATTTTATCGAAATGCTGACAAATTATTGAATAAGTTAATGCCTAAAAAGTTAACAAATTTTCGTCAGCTTCAACAACAATATCGGCTAATGAATTCTTGAAAATATTGAAACATATGCTGGAAATTTAAAAAAAGTTGAAAATTTAAACAAATACATCGGAAAGTAAAAAAAAATCGTTTTGAAAGTTCTCAGCTTTACCAAAAACTTAACAAATTGTTTAAAACGTCAAAAAGTGTTTTCTATGCGTTGATAATATTCTCAAAATATAATTCTGAAAAATTCCCAACAAATATTCAAGTAAAAAATTAATATCAATTAAATGAATTCATTATTTATAATCAATTTAATTCAATAGAAATATTGATTATTCAATAAAATATTATGATTTCAACATTACTCAAAATATTGAAACTCAAATAATGTACATTCACAAAACTCATTAAAAAAACTATTAAAAAATTAAAACAATTTCTGAAAAAAAAAAATCCGCAAAATCCTTTTGAAAACATTGGTAAATTTTTCAAAAGTTGCAAACTTCTGTCGCAATTCCAGAATTTTAATTTCTCCATGTTTCTTTCGAATGGAAACAAAAATTCAAACGTCGCCATATTTTTTAAGAAATTCAAAAAATGTAGATAAATTATTTATCCTCAAATGTCAATTAATTTTTCCCATATTTAAAAAAATTAAAAATCCTCCATTTTTTATGTCCATTCCCTCTCCAACCCAATCCCCTCCTCCTCAATATATTATTTACTTATTATTATTATTATTATTATATTTTTTTTTTATATTTAATTTTTTTCCGTTATTTCTCATAAAGTGAGGGCTCCAGGAACAGAGGATCGATTTCGACGAAAAAGGGAATAAGAGAGGCTCTACATATTTGTCTTTCACAGCGTCGACGTTTTCTCTATTCGCGTGAGAGACTCGTTCGTCGCGCGCGTGCGTTCGCGAAAATCCCGATAATCCGCTGCGAGACACAGATTGAGTTCACTCTTTCTCTCTCTCTCTCTCTTCCTCTCTTTCTGACTGTGGATACCTCTTTTTCCACTTTCCGTCTCTCTCGTTCTTGTCCCCGTGATATCGCGAAAACCGTGCACGCGGAAAAGGAAGAGAAGAGAAAATTGGAATTCTGCTTGCTCCGAGAAAGACTCGACGAAGGGAGAAAGAGAGAAACACAAGGGAGGGAAAAAAGTCTTTGGGATGTCGTACGGGCCCGGTCCAACGTGCGCTATACTATAATACACAGCATGGGATAGGAAGAAGGACGCGGAATTGCTGAAAGGACGAGAAGCAGGTGTTAACGTAAGCCGGATCTGGAAGGATATCCTCTCCATCCTTGCGGACATCTCCCGGTCCGAAAATCCTCTGACCCAGCACTATTATATATATATATATGAGGCATTCCGCGTCAAGTCGCCCACCCCATTTTCTAAAATCACCAAAAATCGCATACAAATTTTTATAGAGTAGTTCCAACTGTCAAGAAAATTCGTGATTTTTTTCAGATTTTTATATTACACATTTTAGCGGGAAAAAAATACAAAAAAATTTCTTGTTCCATTTCGTAACTCGAAAATTATTCATCGTACGAAAAAAAAAGCACAACATGAAATTTAGGATTTTCAACGTACTTTTCACTGAAATTTTTTACAAACTCCTCCGAAAGCTCTATAATCCATTTTCGGAGCAAATTTTGTTTTGATATTTTTTTTCTCAGAATCAACATCTTCGATTCGTCTGTAGTTCAAACAGCTTTTTACTTGATTTATTTACAGACTACAAAAAAATTGGCATCGTGGAGAATCCATTCCTTCCCATCCGTTTTTCATCTCAAACGAATACACACATTTCTCTGTGCATCAACAGGGTTGAGATTATTGATAGATATTTTCTAGAGCCCGCATTTTTGTTTATTTTTTGTACTTTTTCAATTTTTTCAACTTTTTTCATTTTTATTTTTTTGAATATCTTTTTGCACATTTTAATAAACTTTATCAATGGATCCCTGTACACCGATAAAGTCTATTCAAATTAGAGTCAAAGGCTACTCGCGTCTCTCGATTGCAAAAAAGAATTAATTTAACCTCTTTGGAAAACCGACGTTTTTATGGCCAATGTGTACTTTTTTAGTTCGATTTGGGCATGATTCTTGGAATCGTTTTCGCAATATCAAAACGAGATTATTTTATTATTTTTCCCTGTCAACGATTAATAATGATGAAATATCAGTATCTACACTATGAATTTCGTTAAATCACTCTATGACGATAGATTGTAACAATAAAAATGCATTTGAAATAATGGATTCTCCACAATGCCAATTATTTTATAGTCTGTAAATATATCAAGTAAAAAACCGTTAGAACTACAGACGAATCAGAGATGTTAATTCTGAGAAAAAAAATATCAAAACAAAATTTGCTCCGAAAATGGAATATAGAGCTTTCGGAGGAGTTTGTAAAAAATTTCAGTGAAAAGAACGTTGAAAGTCTTAAATTTTATGTTCTACTTTTTTTTTCGTACGATGAATATTTTTCGAGTTACAAAATGGGACAAACAATTTTTTTGTATTTTTTTCCAACTTAAAAATGTTATTTAAAAATCTGAAAAAAATTACAAATTTTCTTGATAGTTAGAACTACTTGCTAAAAATTTGTATGCGATTTTTGGCAATTTCAAAAAATGGGGTGGCCGACTTGACGTGAAATGCCTCATATATATGGATATGTATATGTACATCCCTCTAGTCTGATACGCCATCTTTTTTTCAATTTCGTAATATTGAAAGAGCAAAAGCAAGCGAAAAAACTAAAATTCATGACCATTCAAGGTCATATGACCTTCAAGGTCATTTTTGCGAAAATTCGTTGATTTTCAAAAAAAAATTGATTACTGTATAAGCGCACGATTTCTAATCGAGATGCCTCAAGAAGAAAAACCACTTCGAGGGGTGAAAAAATGATCAATAAGAATTTTTTTTTACAGAGATAACTAATTATTGAACGTTGGGGTTATTGTTATTTGATTAAGGATATTTTTAACTTATTTCACAGCAATTTTTATTTTAAAACCTTCAAAGTTAACAAAGATGTGAATAATATCTTATTATCAACATTATCGAATATTATCAAAGATTGACTATGTACAGACTTAGACAATTTTCAGGGTCTTAACCTCAAAATTTTACCTACATGTTTTAGATAATAGAAACTTGAAAAAAATGCGCAAAAAGAATTTTGTTACAGTAGCTTCCCCCCTTGAGGTTAGGTTAAAGTTGCAGAAGACATAATTTCCTGTTCAGAAAACGTAAACGAAGAAAGCGAGATGGTTAAGATAACCAAACAAAGAAAATTGTCCTAACCAATATTGCGATGGATTTGGTCAACATTGAATTGGCCAGGATTACTATTTCAAAGTTAACCAAACCTTGTGTGTAATTATAGTAACAATTTTAATGATTGTCACAGCTAACTACACTAAAGCAATCAATGAGCGATCAACCTAACCCACTTATTTCCTCCGTAAAGGCTAATAAATCCTTCTCAAAATCTGCTTCTAAAATTAACCATAAATGTTCTGGTTTGATCGAGATTTGAAAAAGGACTTGTGAAAACAACGCTCATTGCTAACGTCCAAGCCCAATTTAACTAAGATTGTGGTTAACCTCACCTTCCATTACACTTCAACTTGACCACTTACCGCTGCATTAACGATATATAAAAAACTAAAAGTCCAAAAAGAACCGAGACCAAGAACTGATACAATTGAACAAAGATTATGGTTAACCTAATCTTCCATTTAGCCTCTCCCCAACCTCTGTTTAAAAACAGTACCAAAAGTTGGTTTATTCATTTGTGATTCATCATCGGTTCAAGTCAAAGGTCGATGATGCCTGATCGATAGATAACCCAAAGCGAAGAGCAAAAGAAGCTATCAAGTTCATTTGGAAAGTTGAAACGATCGCGTGAAATTCTCCGTCATTGCTGGAAAATCGGACATTGGCGATGGTACCCGTCGGGAGGGGATCTTACTGCTGGCAAGACCGCGTACAGAACTAGTAATTTGTTTCGAGATCCGTATCATCAAAGTGGCTCTTCGTCCTCGTCGAGTAAAGTGGAGGGGCCAGGATGGAGGATACTCGAGAGATAGAGGGAAATACAACCGGACAAAACGAGGGAGCGAGTGAGAGAGTTAGTGACAGAGAGAAGAACCGTAGGTAGAGGAAGAGAGAGAGGGAGAGAAATCCTGCTTGGGTTTGGGTTCATTGCGGCATGATGGGGGGCTGGCAAACGACGAATGAGATCGGGAATAGGATCTGGATGGGGTGTGGGCGAAATGGCGAATTGAGGGAGGAGTGGTGTGCGAGGGATTCGCGACTCGCCACGGCGAAAGCCAGATTATACACTCCGTACAGAAGTGATATCTATATATGCCAAGTTCACTTGTCGGCAATGCGGAAGCTCGACTTATCAAGTCTTATCAGTTGAGGTGTCTTCTTTTGACGAATTAATGAATTTTTAGCTACCAAATCCAGATCTGATGCTAGCCAATATAGCTAACTCGAAGGTATCTTCCTGAGAACTAATGATGACCCAATAGGCTTGGGCCATAATTTTGAGTCACTTGCTTTTTCCATTTTGTGGGTTTTTCTGCGAAACTTGGATGTAACGGTAGGAACTTTGCAACCATGAGTTGGATTTTCAGAAATTTCCAGATTTTTCAAAAATTCTGGACATACCCTAAAAGGAGGTTAGAATGCTCCCCTCTATTTGATCCAGCGCGTCCAAACTCTGCTCGTTTCCACGATCGAAGACTCTCAAGTCGTCGATCAAAGCGAACGGATTAATCGTAATGGGTCACATGAGGCTACAAAACGTACCATTACTCATCCGCCACTGTGCCAATAACACGGTCAATTCCTGTCGGTACGTATATGTGTAATTCCAACCCCAGGATAATCTCAGAACATCTCGCCCTTCATTGACAATGAACACACCCGCTATCGCGAAATAAATTTCCCATATGCATTACACCCTATGGCTTCTCAGCCCTACAAGGCTGAAACCCTTGGTTCCAACATCAGCGGAGTGAAGGGACGGGATGAAGCAAACACGAATACAGACGAAGGAATATCGCCCAGCGGGATCGGGGTAAGCCGGTAGCAGCTCGTTCTCTGCGCTTCTACACGAAACATCTCTTCCTCTCTGTCCCAACTCACTGGTGTGGATCTACGTGGGATGTTCCTCAGGATGGAGGACACATGGGCCCGGTTACACGTATCCAGTCAGACCGGACATTCAGACGGAGTGTAAAGGGACGGGAGAGCGAACGACGGGGCAGAACCAGAAGCAGAAGAAGGACCATCGAGCAACCCGGTAGGGCTCTCACTCGATGCGCACAATTAATATCGAGTCGTATCTCCGATCTCTCATTATTACCCAAGAGAGTCGGCCTCAGGACTCTGGGGCTGGTCACGTTTCTCTCTCTCAGTCGTTCTCTTCCTCACTCCTTTGCATATGAGTGCGTAATCGAAGGGGCCTTCTCTACTTTGCGATCCACACGAAGGTTGGATGCAAAGTAGAGTCACGTATCCTCCTCGCGCTAACATGTGTTATATTCGTGATATACACAACACTGAGAGGAAGATGCGGGAAGGATGCGATCGGTCGTCTCATGAGCACGATGTCCGCCTCGCGAGAGCAAACGGCTACCGGGCCCTTACACACCCCGCGGGACTTCGCACAGTCGGCCATGCATCATCCTAACGAGCCGAGGATCGCGTGCCGATCTGTATTAAGGATTTATAATCCCTCCGAGACTCACACTTGGAAACGAAAAACAGACACGAAGGACGCACGCGGACGTGGACAAAGTTCTGGGCTCTTTGGACCTTTGGCGGGAATGAACGGCCAAGTCAAAGAGCATCGGACACTTGCTGATGATGAAGAAGTTGGGTAAGATCGTGTCGCTGATGTTTTCAATTTTCATGGGAAGGCATCATCGACGATAAGTGCCCGGAAGTCCTGAAGTCATTCCCCATCTTTGAGTACCTTCAGCCTTCAACGCTTGTGATTACGTCCCAGAACCTGGGATGCCTTTAGGATTCCAGACTTCAACGTGATAACCCGAAAGCCTCAGTCTTAGTTACTGCCTTCTTTTTTGGGATAGAGATTCATTATGAAGATCTCGCTGTCTGGGACATCATTGAGACCCAGGATGAACCGTGTTAGGTTGGCTAAAGCTTTCTAAAAAGAGGCAACAGGGAATGGACCACCTTGGGTATGGCGATGCCCATTTTGCTATGCTGGAGTTATCAAAGCGAACCGCTTTCAGAGTTGAATACTGATGATGAACTCTGATGAAGAAGAAGTTGGATAAGGTCGTGAAAGTGTGGTCGATGTTTTCAATTTTCTTGAAGAGACATCATCGACGATAAGTGCCCCGAGATCTTTAAGTCATTTTCCATCTTCAAGTACCTTCAGCCTGCAACGCTTGTGATTACATCCTAGAAACTGGGATGCTTCTAGGCATCCAGACTTCAACGTGATAACCCAAAAGCCTCGGTCTTAGCTACTGCGTTCTTTTTTGGGATAGAGATTATGAAGATCTTGCTGTCTGGGACATCATTGAAACCCAGGATGAACCGTGTTAGGTTGGCTAATGCTTTCTAAAAAGAGGCAACAGGGAATGGACCAACTTGGGTATGGTGATGCCCATTTTGCTATGCTGGAGGTATACCAAAGCGAATCGCTTTCAGAGTTGAATACTGATGATGAACTCTGATGCAGAAGAAGTTGGATAAGGTCGTGAAAGTGTGGTTGATGGTTTCGGTTTTCTTGAAGAGACATCATCAACGATAAGTGCCCAGAGGTCTTGAAGTCATTCCCCATCTTTAAGTACCTTCAGCCTTCAACGCTTGTGATGACATCCCAGAAACTGGGATGCTTTTAGGAATCCAGACTTCAACGTGATAACCCAAAAGCTTCGGTCTTAGCTACTGCCTTCTTTTTTGGGATAGAGATTCATTATGAAGATCTCGCTGTCTGGGACATCATTGAGACCCAGGATGAACCGTGTTAGGTTGGCTAAAGCTTTCTAAAAAGAGGCAACAGGGAATGGGCCACCTTGGGTATGGCGATGCCCATTTTGCTATGCTGGAGGTACCAAAGCGAATCGCTCTTAGAGTTGAATTCTGATAATGAACTCTGATGAAGAAGAAGTTGGATAAGGTCGTGAAAGTATGGTTGATGTTTTCAATTTTCTTGAAGAGACATCATCGACAATAAGTGCCCAGAGGTCTTGAAGTCATTCCCCATCTTTAAGTACCTTCAGCCTTCAACGCTTGTGATGACATCCCAGAAACTGGGATGCTTTTAGGAATCCATACTTCAACGTGATAACCCAAAAGCCTTGGTCTTAGCTACTGAGTTCTTTTTTGGGATAGAGATTCATTATGAAGATCTTGCTGTCTGGGACATCATTGAGACCCAGGATGAACCGTGTTAGGTTGGCTAAAACTTTCTAAAAAGAGGCAACAGGGAATGGGCCACCTTGGGTATGGTGATGCCCATTTTGCTACGCTGGAGGTACCAAAGCTCATCGGTCTCACGGTGGACTTCTCCAGAGCCTTTGGCAGCGACGCACACACGATCCCTGGACAGTCTTACACCATCGTTGGAAAGATGGGATACGAGGAGGGAAAGGGCGGTAGAATAAGCGCGAGAGAAGCCGAGAAGATATAACGGGGTGGACGTTTAACATATGAGCGGCTACCAGTGTTATTAATATGCGGCACAAACGTAAGCGAGAGGTGCGTCGTTCGGGCTTATACGAACCTCTCAGTTTCTTCGCCAACACACTTGACTCCACGCTTCTGTGTATTTGTGTTTGTTTGTGCATATTGTCGGAGTGAGGATACAAGATAGAGACCGCTGTATTCGCGAGATAGGGCCACCCGCCAGGTCCTCACAAGACGCGATGCCCTGCGGTAACACGAGACTCCGGAATCAGGCGAAATGTCGGAAGGCGGCCATTTTGATGAGTAGCCCGTCGGGTCACGGGACGGTTCAGACGATTCTGATCTTATTATCATTCAATCTTCCTCATTCCAAGTTCGAATTAGTCATAGCAACTCGACCAAACGCATCCAAACAATGTTCTGAAGTCATTGACGGATTTGAGGGAACATTGGACCATTTATGGATGATTTTTCGAGCAGATTCTGGAATTAATCAGTTCAAGTTTACTTCTTTGCCTGAATCTTAGATTTTATTACGAAAGGCCCATCTTTGGACCAGTGCTAGCACTGTTTATTGAACTATTTAGGTGTTAAGAGGATTTGCAGAAGAAATTGTGAGATTTGGAGGCATTTTGGGAACATCAATGATGACCCGGTGAAGAATAATCATCGCAGAATCAAAAATAGTAGAATAGTGACTTATCTTTCGCAGAAGTAGTGACATAATAGTGACTTTTTCGTCTAAATAAGTTATAGGCATTTGAAATTTCGCGATTTTGAGGGTTTCAGAATGGGGCTAAAAATGTTTTTGATGAAAATTCATGAAAATTTGGATATTTTTGAGAAAACTATTGGAAGATTCATGTTCAGCGGGACAAAATACACCGATATAAGGTTTAGAAAAAATGAATTTTTTTTTGCACCACGACCAGAATTGAAGTTGTTCATTAAAATAAGCGTAACTTTTGTTCTAAATAAAATTTCGACTCCGCTCTGAGCTTATTCTCTTCAGGGTCGTTTAAGTTTCAAAACCTGCTTGATCAAAGAAGGGCCCTACAGATGATTTAAATAGTCCTTCCTGAGACAAACAACAACAACAAAATTGTTATTTTGGATCGTGCAAAATCATTCTGAGCGATATCCGATGATGAATCATTACTTTTTGTATCGTTTCAGGTATCATTACACGGAGACAGCGGGTCGCCTTCAACCTCGTCATTATGTGCCAAAATCGCCGCATTTATGAGACCCATTTCCGCCGCCGCTGCCACCGCCTCCACCGCAACAATTCCATCATTGAATTTACGATTAACATCCGGGAACTTCAAAGATCAATCAAGGAATCGATGAGATTCCGCTGAATTAAAAAAAAAAAAAAAAAAAATAGACAAAGATAAGGCGAAACATTGTCGGATGATTTTGATCACGATTCATCGACTTCCTCCTCGTTCTAGCTCCAAATTTCAAAGCACGAAGATTCGAGATTTCGAGGGACAGGAAATGGCCGTTTGATAATCCTTTCCGGATTTCCCAAAACTCATCAACGAGTCCCGGGAAAATCTTGGTCTCGATCAAAGGACCCCGAATATTAAAAAGGTTAGTCCGACCGACACCTGACTCGCTCCCACGCGTACATTTGCCACCGTTGAAGAGTTTCCTGGTGGGCCTTTCTCTCTCTCTCTCTCTCTCTTCCTCTTCCCACCTCTTCCTTCGCGGCGAGGGGCCCAAAACCCTTGCCGCGCCGGGGACCGGGCCCATTGCCTACCCAGAAAAAGTGCTCTGGGCGAGCATCCCCGCTCGTTAATTATTCCACGAGCGAGTCGTACGCTTCTGGAATACGCTTTTTTCCGTATGATCGTGGGTGCATATATGCTCGATGCATTTTACGCATGTATATATGGGGCATTCCGTGTCAACTCGTCCTATTGTCAAATTTTCCAACTCCGATTAAAATGATCTTTGGCTATCTTTTTATACTTATCGCGAAAGGTATCCCTGATTTTTTTCAAATTTTTTTGTCCAGCCAATCATGAGATACGAATTTTTTGAAAATTTGGCTAACTTTTTTTTTCTAATAGAGGTAACTCGGTGAAAATTGCACCGATTTTAAGGTTTTATTTCAAATTGTGCATTTTTGAAATGAACTTTCGGAAATTTTTAGGTAAAAAATTGTTCATAGCTAATTCGACTGAATTTTTTCATTTCGAAGCTAAAACACGATTTTTTTAATTGTTTGGGTCCTTCGATTTATTTCAAAAAATTCTCAAAAATGTTACTTCCCAAACGATGGGCACTATTTTTTCTCAAATATTCAAAATCTTGAATTTTTTTTCACTATTAACACTACGTATAGTATTACCTGTAATATATGAGTATAAAAAAAGCAGGTATTTACATACTTAATACTATACATAGTGTTGATAGTGAACAAAAAATCCATGATTTTGAAAATTCGAGACAAAATAGTACCCATCGTTTTCCCATTACCGAACCGGGCTTAAAATTTGTTTTTTAGGAACTAATATTTTGAAAAATCGTGTTTTAGCTTCAAAATTAAAAAAAAAATCAGTTGAATTAGCTATGGATAATTTTTTACATAAAATTTTCGGAAAATTCATTTGAAAACGCACAATTTGAAAAAAAACTTTTTAATCGGAGCAATTTTCACCAAGTTATGGCTATATTTGAAAAAAAAAATCAGCAAAATTTTCAAAAATTCGTATCTCATGATTGGCTGGACGAAAAAATTTGAAAAAAATCAGGGATAGCTCTTGCAATAAGTGTAAAAAGATTGCCAAATATCATCTAAATCGGAGTTGCAAAATATGACGGTAGGACGAGTTGGCATGGAATGCCTCATATATATAAATTTAGATGTATATACGTGTATATAACGCAATATATATGGGGCATTCCATCCCAAATCGGACAGTTTGAAAACTTTTTTTTTTTAATTTCCTCATTTTTTTTATATTTTTGAGTACCCATCAAAAGACGCTTCCTGTTAAATTTTGAGATTTTTTCTATTGCCCGTTCAAAAGATATTAAATTAATAAAAGAAACCGCTCTTTTTTTGGTATTTTGGTCATAACTTCTTTAATAATGATCCAAATTAAAAGTTTTTTTTCAAAATTTTTGTTTTTCATGGCCTTTTCAGAAAAAAATACGACAATAATGTTCGACGTGTTTTTGAATGAGTTTTTTGAGTTTTAAACGTTAAATCGCGTTTTTAAAAGTGAATGTCATTTTTTTTTTTTATAATTTTTTTTTAAACGTCTATCCATTCAACAATTTTTAAGACTAGTCCGATCGTCGGATCTCAATAACTACTATTTTTTTCGATTTTTAAAAATAACATTTTTTATTTTTTTTATAAATTATTATGAATACCAATTTTTGTTACTACTTTTTTTTCAATATTTAAAATTTATTATGACCTTTTTTTTATTGTTAACAGGTTCTTAAAATTAATAATTAAGCATTAAGTCTCTTTATGAACAATAATAACAACAGTTTTTATTTATTCACGCATTTTTTTGAAAACCTTACATAAATATACTATTACTTCCTGTATTAGCTTTGCCAATACGTTTACCAATACTAAACAGTAACAAAAATTGGTATTCATAATCATTTATTAAAAAAAAAAAAATTAATTTTCAGAAATCGAAAAAATAGTAGCTATCAAGATCCCACAATCGGACTAGTCTTAAAAATTGTTGAATAGATGGATATTTGAAACAAAAAATAAAAAAAAAATAAAAAATAACACTCACCTTCAAAAACGCGATTTGAAGTTTAAAACTCAAAAAACTCATTCAAAAACGCGTCAAATATTTTTGTTGTACTTTTTTTCTGAAAAGGCCATGAATAAACAAAAAATTTGAAAAAAAATATTTAATTTGGACCATTATTAAAGAAGTTATGACCAAAATACCAAAAAAGAGCGGTTTTTTTTGTTAATTTAATATCTTTGTAACGGGTGATAAAAAAAATCTCAAAATTTAACAGGAAGGGTCTTTCGATGGGAACTCAAAAATATAAAAAAATTGAGGAAATAAAAAAAAAAGTTTTTCAAACTGTCCGATTTGGGATGGAATGCCCCATACATAGGTGCGCGCGATGCCCCCGCGATCTTGGGGTATGATAACCCGGCGTGCATGCTACGCGCGGGCCCACAGCTTGGGGCCTCATTCGGGAACACCCACGCGTGGACACCCGGAGAACGAAGCGGCAGAGATGGGAAACCGTTTCCTTCGGTTCGGTGCAACGTAAAAGAAACATGAAATTAATTTGATTAAAAAAATTTCCAACTCAATATTTTTGCCTACCCAATATTTCGACTCGTATAACCATCGCAATTTTCGGGACTTTTCTTTCGTATCAATTTTTTCGCAATGTCAGGCACGTTCGAATCAAGATTAATGATTTTTATAATTAAAAAGAAAAAGTAGCTCGAATTTTTCATCAATTTTATTTTTTGCTCGGATTCTCCGAGATGCTTAAGTATCCAAAGTACTTTTTCCGATGCCAAAAGTACCTCCAACTTAATGAGTATTGAAAATCATTATTACTTTCATAAACGGAGGGAAAATAATACTTTCTGGTTAAAATTAATTCAATTAGACAAGCGTAACTTGAAGTAACTAGTAATTTATCGAGTACTTCAAATACTTGTAAAAGTACCTAGTTAAAATACTTCGTTAAAGTACCAAAATACTTTGGTGCTTCGCTGAGTAATTTGAGTACCGAATACTTTAGCACTTTAATACTTTACCATGTAATTTGAATAACAGGTACTTCAGTACTTTATCAAGAACTTCAAATACTTGTAAAAGTACCTTGTTAAAATACTCCGGTAAAGTACCCAAGTACTTTGGTACTTCGTTGAGTAATTTGAGTACCGAATACTTTAGCACTTTAATACTTTACCATGTAATTTGAATAACAGGTAATTAAGTACTTTGTCAAGTACTTCAAATACTTGTAAAAGTACCTTGGTAAAATACTTTGGTAAAGTACCAAAGCACTTTGCTACTTTGCTACGGAATTTCAGTACCAAATACTTTAGCGCTTCAATACTTTACCATGTAATTTGAATAACAGATACTTTAGTACTTTATCAAGTACTTTAAATACCTCATACTTACTTTGATTAGGTACTTCAAATATCTGATACTTCAGTGCTTGATCAATTACTCTAAATACTTGGTATTTCAATACTTGGTCTTGTATTTGTTAATCGATCAATTATTTTCAATACGTAGTACTTTAGTATTATTAGAAAGTACTTTAGTATTTTACAAGAACTTTAAATACCTGATGCTTTGGTACTTCACTATTCCTTCGAATCTCTTGTACTTCAATAATGTAGCAAGTAACTTGAGTATCTAGAACTTTGGTACTTTACCAAGTATTTCGAGTACAGAAGTACTCGAAGTGTTCGGTAAAGTAGTTCGAGCACCTAATTTTTCATTACTTTGTCAAGTACTCTGACCATCCGGTACTTCAATACTTTGTCAAGTGCACTGAGTATAAAGTACTTCAATACTTTGTCAAGTACTTCAATACTTTGTCAAGTACTCTGAGTACCAAGTACTTCAATACTTTGTCAAGTACCCTGAGTAAAAAGTACTTCGGTAAAAAGTCGAAAAAATATTTTTTTTCCTCCATCAAGACTTTGAGGATTCCGCGGCCATTGATATGTAAATGTTTGGGAAACGAGATTTTTTGTATCGAGAAAAATAAAAGCACGCGGTATCGTTTTTTTTTCCTTCCCGGATTGTTGTAAATATTTTAAGGAACGTCGAAAAAAAAAGAGTTGCAAACGAAAGTTGTAAATATCGTAATGATTTGTATTTAATGTGTGTAACGGTAAAACGGAAGCCATTGCATATGTATGTGTTTATATATATATATATATATATGACTCTTGAGTTAGCCGATGACCTGAGGCAGACGATGGGTCTCGTAGCGTATGCGAGTTCATTTTTTTTGCGTGTTTGTGTCTGTGTGCGCATGTGCGAGAGTGTACTTTAGGCGTGAACGACCCATAAATAACTAATTGTTGCTGGCGAATTGAACGCGGTGGAAAAGAAGCGAAAGAGAGAGAGAAAGAGAGAGAGAAAGGAGCGAGAGTAAAAGACGCCTTGGACCCCCCGAGAATCGGCTCGACGAGGGCATAAATATTGCACCGCTGGCGGGAACGGCGCCGCCTGCCGAGCGCGTGGGGGAACTAGAAGGCGAAATCTGTACGCTGGGCCGCGCCAGCCTCCGATTAATTACGAACCATTCGCGAAAAAACAAAGAAAAAACGATAATACAAAAATGTTGATAATTTCGCAGGCATTTTTTTTTGTCCACTTGGTCGTCATAAATCTCCGGTTCTTAGCAAAAATGAAGTAAAGAGCGGAGAATAAATGGTAGTTGAAGGAATGAAAAAAAAAGTCCTGCATTTTCAAAAATTTCCCATTAATGTCGTATTATATTATTATATATACTCCTATGTAGGCATATATATGTATATATGTATATATTGATATATGTGTAAATGTATGTCGAATGGAAAAAAAATAACATTGAAAAATGTATGGAAAATAAACGAATGACCACCTTTTTTCCCCACTTTTTTTTCTCCGATGGAACAATATATGTATATATATATAGTGATACTCGGACTGTGTGCAGATCGATACAGGTGGGTTTACTTCGACGAAGGAGCAGAAAAATCAAATACTTGGGATATTCCACGTAAACTAGACCAACCTCTGACTCTCGTTATCTAGGAATGGGCTCATAATTTTGTCTAGGATTACCACAGGGCTTTATATAGTATTTTAAATTTTATTGTATTTTTTTGCTAGCCCTTAGATTAAAAAAAAAAAAAGAAATTCTAAAGCCAACAACAATCCCCTAATTAAAAAATCAGGGAAAATAAATTACGAAACACATTTGTAAGCATTAATAAATTATTTCACGATAAAACAAAATTATCATTGAATAATTTTTTTCAAATGGCTATTTTGTAAAAAAAAAAATATATTTTTTTTCTGAATCTCAATTTAAGGTGTTTTTTTGTTATTTTTTTTTTTTTTTTAATAAGAATTGATGGAATTCTTCTTATTTGTTGTGCTCAGGGAAAAATCAGGAACCATTTGGGAGAAAATTGAGGCGGACGTCGATGGTTGAATTGACATGAACTTCTTCGTATTTACGTTTAAGTATATATAAGCGTTTATTATGTGCAGCGGTATCAGCTGACGCGCCTTTTCTCTCATCTTGTCGCCGATGAACGAGGCTGTTTTGTGTGAGTATTTCAAAGGTAAGTTATACAAATATGTAAATTTATTCGAATTTGAATTTCATTTTTATTTATTCAGAAAAATTCAAGAATACCAAAATTCCAACTTCCAAATTGTTTACAAATATTTTCGATCAATTTTACACCGTATTTTCAATATTTTTCTTTATAAACAATCGAATTAGTTGAAATCGGTTTTTCCATTTTCAAAAATTATTCAAAAAACGCGAATATATGAATTAAAAGTTTTGTTTAATCTTATTTTTTTGCAAAATTAAGTGATCATCGCTCATAAGCATTACTAAAAGCATAGACAACATTTTTGACCGCTAAAAGCTAGATTTGAATTGAAATTTTATCCTTGTAATTTCAAGAATAATATCATGTTATTATTATTAAATATTTTCAACCGGATATTGATGGATCCGGATAATGCTTATAAGATATTTTTGCATTTAGAAATTAAAAAGATGGTTTTTTTCGGACATGATATATTTTTTTTAAATATTCTGAGCAAACCCTGAAATCCTCCATATATACATATATATTAGGGTGATTCGAAAAATTTGAAAATTGTTGGCTACACTCAAAAATCAAAGATATAATTGAAACAAAGGTCTCAGTGCAACGATTCGATTTTTTGACAATATATAGAGGGCGCGCGCGACGTTTAAAAACGTCATTTTTAGCGTTAAATCCATTTTATCACTGACAAACGGAAACAAACATTCAAAAAGTTCTGAATTTTTTACATAAGATGCCCAGATATGTACTCTTTCAAACTCATATTTACTGAACATTAACAAATGGTTCATATCATCGGCAAAAAATGTCTGAAAATCAATATTTTCACTATTTTTCAATTGATTATATCATTAAACATTGATTTTTGTATTCTAAGACGTTTTTGTATTTTTTCCATCTTTTTTCTTGTAAATCTCGGTATCAGTATTGTTTACAATACGAAAATTGCTAAAAAATAAATGTTTGTTTTCAAATCAAATATGAAAATTTCTAAAACAAAGATTTATTTTTTAGCAATTTTCGCATTGTAAGCAATACTGATACCGAGTTTGACAAGAAAAAAGATGGAAGAAAAACAAAAACTTTTTGGAAGACAAAAATCAATATTTAATGATATAATTAATTGAAAAATAGTGAAAATTTTGATTTTCACAGATTTTCACAGAGTACATATCTGGGCACCTTATATCAAAAATGCAGAACTTTTTGGATGATCTGTTTCCGTTTATCAGTGATAAAGTGAATTTAACGCTAAAAATGGCGTTCTTAAACGCCTTAAACTCTATATATTGTCAAAAAATCGCATCATTGTTTCAATGACATCTTTGATTTTTGAGGGTAGCCAACAGTTTTTAAAATTTTCGGTTCACCCTAATATATATATATATATAATATGTGGGGCATTCCATGTCAAATCCACCACTTTTGAACTTGACCCCTTTCGATTTGGTTGAAATTTTTTGTTCCTTTTCCACTCAATTAAAGACATTTTTCAGGAAATTTTCAAATTTTTTTACCCAACCCTAAAGAAGTTATGAATTTTTCAAAAAGAAGGCTTTTGTTTTTTCAAATAGCTATAACTTCTTCAAAAATTGACTAATCGGGACGGTTTTTTTTTAAATTTTTGTCTTTAGATGTACTTTCCGAAAAAAATACAAACAAATTTTAAGTTATTAAAGTCAATTAAATTTTTCACTTTTTCGAGAAAAATCATCGTTTTCTCGGAGATGCCATTTTTGATTTTTTTTTTACTCAAAAAATACTTCGATCGATTTCAGAAGAAAGACCTGGAGCGGGTCGAATTTTCCTTATATTCTTTTTTATCGATTAGAAAAAAAAAATTTCCAACTGAGCTTATTTCACAAAACAACACTCTGGATTTTTTTGAGGATTTATAAAGGACCTCAGAGTTTGAAAAATTGAGAAGAGAATAAAATCGAAAGTGGTAATCCTCGGATTTTTTTTTTCAAAAAAGTGATAGAAAAAATAAAAGACTCCTATAAATACTTTTTTTGTAAATTTTTCGAAAACTACATCCAAAAACAAAAAAAAATGAAAAAAAAAATGTCATTTGGGCCCATTTTTTACCAAGCCACAGGCTTTTGAAAAAGACATCCATTGCATATCATCTTGAATCCAATATTTTTCAATTTTAGCTCGTCTTAGCTTTCTATATTTCTTCTTTGATTGAAAAAAATACAAAAAAATTATTTATAGGTGTCATTTATTTTTATTCTCACTTTTTTGAAAAAAAAAAATTTTTTCGCGGATTACCACTTTCGATTTTATTTTCTTCTCAATTCTTCGAACTCTGAGGTCCTTTATAAATCCTCAAAAAAATTTCAGAGTGTTGTTTTGTGAAATAAACCGAGCTGGAAATTTTTTTTTCCTAATCGATAAAAAAAAATAGAAGGAAAATTCGGCCCACTCCAGATAGAGCGGCATTCTTTCTGGAATTGATCAAAGTATTTTTTGAGTAAAAAAAAATCAAAAATGGCATCTCCGAGAAACGATGATTTTTCTCGAAAAAGTGAAAAATTTCAAAGACTTTAATATCTTTAAATTTTTTTGTATATTTTTCGGAAAGTACATCTAAAGACAAAAATTTTGAAAAAAAAAACGTCCCGATTAGTCAATTTTTGAAGAAGCAAATATTTGAAAAAACGAAAGCCTTCTTTTTGAAAAATTCATAACTTTTTTAGGCTTGGGGTAATAAATTTGAAAATTTCCTGAAAAATGTCTTTAATTGAGTAGAAAAAGAACAAAAAATTTCAACCAAATCGAAAGGGGTAGGGTTCAAAAATGGTCGATTTGACATGGAACGACCCATATATATTTATACATATCTACTAGTAGGACGAATAGAGAATGAACGAGTGAAGGAAGAGGAAAAGCGCTGCGATGAAAGATCCAAGAAGATATATCGAAGATCTTCGGGGTGTCCAAGACATAACATAGATGCCGGAGATAGCTTTATCGAGGGCAAAATGAACGATGCCAGTGTATTGCCACGATGGCCAGGCTTTGATCATCAGAAAATTTCATTCGCAAAATCTTCGACGGAGCTTAACGATAATTTTTGTTATTTTTTAACATAATAATCTTCAAAATATTTATCTACTGGATAAAAAATTAATAATAATAATATTAACAACAACAAAATTAATAAATAATATTTTCAATGATGAACAATGTTCAAATTCATAAATCTAACAAAATTCGAGAAACCTTCGTGAATTTTGATTGAATTTTTTTCGAAATTCTCTCAATTCTCAACATATTATTGTTTTTGTATCTTGGCAGATTATAAATGTGACAGTTTGTAATTAAAATCTAATGAGGATATAAAAAATCATAAATAACATTTTTGACGATGAGAGTCGAGAGGGAAACGACACTATGAAAAAAAAATGTTTGAATAACAGATTTAGTTGATTCAAACATTTTTTTTTCTCAGTGCAAAGAGGTGAAAAAATGATCAATGTTTGAAATTTTTTTTCACAGATATTATTGATTATCGAAGGATCTTGTTATTGTTTTTCAATCAAGTATATATTCAACTTACTTCATGGCAATAATTATTGAAAAATCTTGAAAATTAACAGAGTTGCAGATATTATCTTGACAAAAAAAAATCCTCTCCACACTGAGAAAGAGAATTGGTTGAAAATGCAAAAATTTGTTTGACTGAACCAAATATTTGTTTCCGGACGTTCAACGAGATCATTTTGGTAATTCAACAAAGATACGGTGAAAGTTTCAGTTAAATCGGTTAAATCGTTGCTCGAATGGGCAAAGATGCAGTTCCAATCAAATAAATATCTTTGTACCAAATAAATTGTGTGATTGAGAATACGAATTTTTTTTTTGTTACAGCTAAATTTATTTAGTTAAAATATACTAAAAATCGGGTTGGGGTCGAAGAGTCGACTAACCAATATTTCGAACGGCCGAAATCCCGAATTTTACGATTACGAGCGTTAGAATAACGAAGCGCCGAAATCCCGATCGCCAGAAAAGAGAAAGTCGAGAGCGCCGCCCCATGCGTAAGAGAGAGAGGAGGCGCATCTCTCTCTCTCTTACGCATGGGGCGGCTCCCTCCGCTTTCGCTTTTCTGGCGTTCGGGATTTCGGCGCTTCGTTATTCGAACGCGCGTTATCGTGAAATTCGGGATTTTGGCCGTTCGAAATATTGGTTAGTCGACTTTTCGACCCCCACCCCTCAGTGCATTGATATCTTATCTAAAAATAAAAAAAATCAATATCTATACGAATGTGGCTATCGTGAGGCATTTTTTTTCTTCGATTATTTACAAAATGACGACGAGTAATAATAATAATAGTGGATTAAACGCGGAGAGGCAAAATATGGAGAAAAAAAAAAATTCTCGTCTGTCCAGCAATGCGCTATCTACTTGAACTTTATATTTTTAGATTACTCGCGATGAGACGCGTCCCGGAAGAGATTCTCTTCGGCACATGCTCTCAGCTATTTTATGATACAACACGGAGATTAAACGGTAAAGATAGAGCTCAAAAGAAGGGACATTGAGAGAGGAAGAGAGAGAGGAGAGAGGGAGAGAGAGAGAGAGGGAGAAAGAGAGAGAGAGAGAGAGAGAGAGAGAGAGAGGGGGGGGGGGAGAGAGAGAGAGGGAGGGAGAGGGAGAGAGAGAGAGGGAGAGGGAGAGAGAGAGAGAGAGAGAGAGAGGGAGAGGGAGAGAGAGAGAGAGATGATCGTATCGCTAACGACGGATAATTAACGAACAATCGTGGCTTGTCACGACGACGCGGTATCGAACAATAACGAAGGTGTCGATGATTTGCTACAGTCTTTTTGTTCGTCCCAATCATTATAATCATCCGGGAATGAATATCTTCCTGTGTACCGCTTTATTTCTTATTTTCAATTCTCGTGCTTGAGAATGTTCGGAATGTGTCGCGCTATTTTTGTTGCGCCAGACAGTAAGAATTTTTGAATTTTTTTTTTTAATTTAAGGATCAATGAATTCTTTCAAAATGTTTCGGGGACGTTAATGTGGGATAGCACGAATGAGAAATTTTATTAAATTATAAAAATATTGCTTCATTATATTATTATTAATTTATTTTATTTTTTTTAATTGTAAAAAATCAATAAATTAATTTTATTGCATTTTAATGATATCATTTTTTTCAGACTTTACCTTCTCGTTTATCTGCTATCATTTAGTTTGGTGAATTTTCAATTTGGGTTCTATTCGGTGAGAAATTTTTTGAAAATTGAAAATAAGGGTTCATGAATGCTAGAGTTTCAAAATGTTTTGGAAACGTTAATGTGGAACAGATTATAAATTCTATTGAATTATAAAAATATTATATTATTATTAATTTATTTAATTCTATTGAATTGTAAAAAATTAATAAATTAATTTTATTTGAATTTTTAATTTAATTTAATTTTAATGATATCATTTTTTGAAACCATGCCCTCGTTTATTTGCTATCATTCAATTTGGTAAATTGTAAATTTGGGTCCTATATTCACCGAATCAATTCTTTTTAATTTTGATATTTACAGAATTTTTTGTATTTTTCATACTCGACGTTTCTTTTGTACTTCTCTGATTGTTCTTCAGGATTGATTTTGCACTTTAACGAAATTTTATATGAATTTAATCTTTCATGGTTAATTTATTCACAATCGATTTTTTTAAATTGAAAACGAGGCAACATCTTGATTCAATTTTTTAGCATCTTACTAAAAATTGCCTATTATTTAGATTGATTATTATAAAGCCCAAAAGACCGAAAAGAAATGATTATAATAAATTAAAAAAGAGGCTTAAGCTTGTTTTTACAAATACCGTTGAAATATCAATTGCAACAAAAAATGGAATCAATGTTTATAATTATTCTGATTAATTATAACTTTTGCCACAAGTACTACAGTAATTAAAAATTTTTTAAATTTTATGATGATACAATTTTATAAATTTGTAATATTATTGTTTCATAATTTTGAATTTTTAAAAATCAAAATTTTGATATTCTCAGCGATATTCCTCAAAAATGGGACACGCGTCCACAATTTCAGGCTGAGGAGTAAATCTCTGTGATTACGTTTCAGTAATTTTCAACGTTAACGAGCTGTAATTAGCGAACAATCGAGTGCACTGTCGACACTATCTGGGCTAATTGAGCCAATCGATAATTAAGAATCGTTAAGGGAGGGAGACTAAATTTTCTTCATAAAACTCTTCATAAAAAAAAATACAGCGAGCGTAATATCGAGAAGAGTGAATGATGAATATATTTTCCATGAGAAAAGACGTGAAAAGTACGTTTTCCTCGTACCTCTCTTTTTTCTCTCTTTTTAAACAAAAATATGGAAACGCAGAATTCTCCCTCGAATTTCAACCACAAAAAAAATGAACAAAGTACCTCAAATATTTTATATTTAATTTTCATATAAACTTATAAATGTGTTTTTTATCTATGCACAAAAATGTGAATTTTTTTGGTGAATTTATGAAAAAATACAAATAGCAAGAAAAAAAAAAGCACACAATAAAATTCCTTGCGGATCATGCTCGAAAATGACAAAAATCATTTTGGCGGATCCATTTGCGAAAAGTTTTTTTTGTTCATCGCAAATAACTTATTCGTGTTCCTCAGGAAATTTCCGATTTGAACCTTAAAACGTCTTTTTCTTATGCAATGCAAAAAAAATTGTAGAAAATCATTGGAATGGTCTTGGAATTTTTTTAGATGATTGTAAATTCGTTTTTAATCAACAGATTAGAAATTTTTTTTATTCACAAAAATAATGTCTCCATAGATTTCTATCACAGTGATTAAGAGAAATTGCTGTTGTTTCCTTTTTCTTTTCCAATCACGATTGAAGAAAATGGAGACGCAATCTCCTCGACGAGGTATATCGATTGGATTCCTTCGAGAGTCACTCGATTTCCGAGAACAGACTTGGAGTGTGATCGAGGGATTGGTGTGTGAGGATGAAGCTCAAGAGGGTCCTCTCAAGATGTGGTATAAACCCGGTGTGAGGACTGTCCAAGTCCGCAGAGAGATGAGATGACGTTCGAGATATTATATCGAGAGTCCCTCGGAGGTGTCGGTTGTCCTATATATAAATATATATATTGATATAATATAATATAATATAATATAATATAATATAATATAATATAATATAATATAATATAATATAATATAATATAATATAATATAACATAATATAATATAATGTGATATAACATAATATAATCTAAAGATCTATAACCGAAATCTATTTATGTGGCATGAAAAAAAAGATTTTGGAAAAATAGGACAATTTTCATAAAACAATATAGGCAATTATTTTATCAGCAGGTTTTTTTTATTCATGGCAATACCAAAATTGATTAGAAATACAAATCAAGATTGAAATAAAAAATTCTACTGATTCTACAATTCATCTCAAATGAAAAAAAAAATGTTTGCAAAAATGGGAGAATTTTCATGAATTGGCAAATATTTTATTAGCAATTTTTTTTTAAATTCAAGCCAATTCCAAAAATAACCAGAAATAAAATTCATGATTTTTTTTAAATTCAAGCTAATGGCAAAAATTATCAGAAATAAAAATGAAGATCGAATTTAAAAAAATCTACCGATTCTACAATTTATCTCATATGAAAAACAAAATTTTTTGCAATATGGGATAATTTTCATGAATTAATAGGCAAATATTTTATTAGCAGGTTTTTTTTAAATTCAAGTCAATACCAAAAATTATCAGAAATCAAATTCAAGATTTTTGTTAGATTGAAGCCTAATGCAAAAAATAATCAGAAATAAAAATGAAGATTGAAATAAAAAATTCTACCGATTCTACAATTTATCTCAAATGAAAAAAAAAATGTTTGCAAGAATGGGAGAATTTTCATGAATTGGCAAATATTTTATTAGTACATTTTTTTTTTTAATTCGAGCCAATTCCAAAAATAATCAGAAATAAAATTCATGATTTTTTTTTAATTCAAGCTAATGCCAAAAATAATCAGAAATAAAAATGAAGATCGAATTTAAAAAAATCTACCGATTCTACAATTTATCTCATATGAAAAACAAAATTTTTTGCAATATGGGATAATTTTCATGAATTAATAGGCAAATATTTTATTAGCAGATTTTTTTATTTATGGCAATACCAAAATTGATTAGAAATTAAAATCAAGATGGAAATAAAAATTCTACTGATTCTACAATTCATCTCAAATGAAAAAAAATGTTTGCAAAAATGGGAGAATTTTCATGAATTGGCAAATATTTTATAAGCAATTTTTTTTTAAACTCAAGCCAATGCCAAAAATAATCAGAAATAAAAATGAAGATCGAAATTTCATTAGCAGATTTTTTTATTCATGGCAATACCAAAATTGATTAGAAATAAAAATCAAGATGGAAATAAAAATTCTACTGATTCTACAATTCATCTCAAATGAAAAAAAAAATGTTTGCAAAAATGGGAGAATTTTCATGAATTGGCAAATATTTTACTAGCAAATTTTTTTTAAATTCAAGCCAATTCCAAAAATAATCAGAAATAAAATTCATGATTTTTTTTTAATTCAAGCTAATGGCAAAAATTATCAGAAATAAAAATGAAGATCGAATTTAAAAAAATCTACCGATTCTACAATTTATCTCATATGAAAAACAAAATTTTTTGCAATATGGGATAATTTTCATGAATTAATAGGCAAATATTTTATTAGCAGGTTTTTTTTAAATTCAAGTCAATACCAAAAATAATCAGAAATCAAATTCAAGATTTTTTTTAGATTGAAGCCTAATGCAAAAAATAATCAGAAATAAAAATTAAGATTGAAATAAAAAATTCTACCGATTCTACAATTTATCTCAAATGAAAAAAAAAATGTTTGCAAGAATGGGAGAATTTTCATGAATTGGCAAATATTTTATTAGTAAATTTTTTTTTCAATTCGAGCCAATTCCAAAAATAATCGGAAATAAAATTTAAGATTTTTTTTAATTCAAGCTAATGCCAAAAATAGTCAGAAATAAAAATGAAGATTGAAATAAAAAATTCTACTGATTTTACAATTTATCTCACACGAAAAAATTTTTTTTTTGCAATATGGGGTAATTTTCATGAATTAATAGACAAATATTTTATCAGCAGGTTTTTTTAATTCATGGCAATACCAAAATTGATTAGAAATAAGAATCAAGATGGAAATAAAAATTCTATTGATTCTACAATTTATCTCAAATGAAAAAAGAATATTTGCAAGAATGGGAAAAAAGTTTGCAAAATTTACAATTTTCATGACTTAATTGGCAAATATTTTATTACCGATTTTTTTTTTAAATTCAAGTCAATGTCGAAAAAAAATCAGAAATAAAAATCAAGATTGAAATAAAAAATTCTACTGATTCCACAATTTATCTCGAATGAAAAAAAAAAAACATTTTGTAAAAATTAGACAATTTTTATAATTTAATAGACAAATATTTCATTCAATTTTGTTTTATTCTAGCCAATGCCAAAAATAATCAGAAAAAAAATCAAGATCGAAATTACAAGTCTCGTTAATCGAAGACAACGCCAAAATCGAAAATAAAAATCGAGATTATAATCGAGATTATAATCATTCTAAAAATCATCTCGGATAAAGGAAGAAAATTTCTGCAAAAATTGGACAATTTTTATGAATTAATAGGCAAATATTTTATAAGCAAATTCTTTTCAAATTTAAGCCAATGCCAAAAATGATCAGAAATGAAAATCTATATTGAAATAAAATTTTTACTGAATCTACAATTTATCTCGAATGCAAAAAAAATCATTTTGCAAAAATGGAATTCATAATTGATAGGCAAATATTTCACTTACAGGGTTGTTTTATTCAAACATGCCAATCATTGTCTCCCTCTCGTTTAAAGTTGCCAATCACTGTCACTTTTGAGCTTTGAGCCGACCAATCACTGTATTAACTTCGCGCGACGTGTCAATGACTGAATTACATGGTTTAGCAGAATCTCCGGAGCACTCGGAGCTGCTCAAAGCGAAAAAAAGAAGCCTCGCCAGACAGAGACGAGCCGCCACAAGATCGGCCGGCTCTCCCTCTCTCTCCCTCTCCCCCCCCCCCCCTCTCCCTCTCTCTCGCTCCCTCTCTGAGGACAGGACCGAACGTCATTACACGATGACTCGACGATGGCGGCATTACTTCGCTCGCGCGCTCAGAGCATCGATAAATATTAAACCGAGAGAAAAAAAAAATTTAAAAAAAAAAAAAATTCAACGAGGCGAAGAAAATAAAATACTACGAGACGACGATTGCATTGAAAAAAATTATAAAAATAATATGGGCATAATCGACGATAAATAATTATTTTCATTGCCGTAATAACATTTTTTTTACCGTCGCTTGTAAATAAGAAGCTTCGAGAATATCCGAAATAAGGAAAAATCATTAAAATCTGTAAGAAACAGTCGAATAAATGAATTTTAAAAAAATGCCCATACTGCATTGACAATAATATTTATGGGGATGAAATTAATTTTTGAACGGCTAAATTTATAATTTTTGGACGTAGTACATTTTTCTTTTGTTTGGAAAAATATGAAAATTTATGTGATTGATGTTGCTTGATTTTTTTTCAGGTGTCCCATATTGCCCCCGCGCCTTTAAACCGACCTGCTTCGTTCCGTGACCGGTTCTAATTCGAAAATTACCGGTTCCTTAACAGACATAATGACGTCCAACCCCCTCGAGATTTTTATCTTTTTCTCACCACTTTGGGCGCGAAAAAATACAAAACTTTTGTCATCGTTGAACTCGCACTTGGGGGCGTTGAGAAAGTGATTAAAATAATCCACAACGATCACCTTTTTTCTATAATTACATACTTTTCCGTCTTGTTAAATCGAGAAGTGCATTCACTCGTAGTTTTATTATTTTTTCGTTTAAATAAACTTTCATTGAAATAAATAGAATTTAATGCAAGGTTAATCCTGTTATTTCATTTTATTGTTAATTTCTTATTTTATTTCAATTTTCTATTCGTGAAATTTAATCAACTGTATTTAGCCACCAACATTTATTTTCAGGAAATTCAATCTTATTTTTTTATTAATTTATTTCTATTTTATTATTTACTTACTTTCCTATTTTTGTATTAGTGGAATTAAGTTAACTGTATTTAGTCATCAATATTCATTTTCAGGACCCTCAATCACCATTAAAATGTTTTTTTTTTTAATTTTTTTTTCAAAATTCAAAATAAATATACCTTTTGAATAGTTCTGAGAAATTTAAAAAAAATGTACATCATTTTTTTCAATTAAATTTCTGGAGTATACAGAGAAGTGTCTAAAGTGTTCCAAATTGCCCCTGCTTACCCTAAATCTGGGTATAAACATCACTATTAAGAAGTAAAAAAAAACATTTTTTCAAAATTCAAAATAAAATTACCTTTTGAATAGTTTTGGGAAATTAAAAAAAAAATTGCATAGTTTTTTTTCAATTAAGTTGCTGGAGTAAACCGAGAAGTGTCTGAAGTATTCCAAATTGCCCCTGCTTACCCTAAATCTGGGTATAGAAATAACTATTAAGAAGCAAAAAAAACTTTTTTTCAAAATTTAAAATAAAATTACCTTTTGAATAGTTTTGGGAAATTAAAAAAAAAATTGCATCGTTTTTCTTTCAATTAAGTTGCTGGAGTAAACAGAGGTCTAAAGTGTTCCAAATTGCCCTTGCTTACCCTAAATCTGGGTATAAAAGTTACTATTAAGAAGTAAAAAACACTTTTTTTCAAAATTCAAAATAAAATTACCTTTTGAACAGTTTTGGGAAATTAAAAAAAAAATTACATCTTTTTTTTCAATTAAGTTGCTGGAGTATACAGAGAAGTGTCTAAAGTATTCCAAATTGCCCCTGCTTACCCTAAATCTGGGTATAAAAATCACTATTAAGAAGTAAAAAAAACTTTTTTTCAAAATTCAAAATAAAATTACCTTTTGAATAGTTTTGGGAAATTTGAAAAATAATTACATCGTTTTTTTTCAATTAAGTTGCTGGAGTATACAGAGAAGTGTCCAAAGTGTTCCAAATTGCCCCGCTTACCCTAAATCTGGGTATAAAAATCTGTGAGTTATTTTCGAGGGGGCTCGAATCGAGAAAGGTTGGGAAAAAAAAATAGTGCCTCGTCATCGGCTACCTGGTCATCGCACCAAGGTGCGAAATTCACAGCGGGTGAAGCCAATCGAAACATCTCATTACCAAAACGAAAATCCTCCTCCTACCTAATTCCAAGACTATCCGCAAAATGATGGATCGAGAGATACAGGCACAAAGTGAAATGAATTCTAGATCTCGAGGAAAAAATCGCTGTCCATTCCATTGAAAGAAACATGAAACATGAAACCTTCACAATTGTTTTTATTGCACTCCGTGCGTAAAGTTACCACTTCTCGCACGCTTCGCTTCGCTGCGCGTGCGAGAAGCGGGCACTTTACGCACACGTGCGATAAAATTTTGTACGATACTCGTGCGAGAAAAAGTTTCATCGCACTCGTATCGTAATGTACTATTATTTCATGCCTCAAAAATTTATAACTATAATTTTGTGACAATTTACAATATTAATAAATTATTTTCGAAGCTAAAAATCGTAAATAAAAATGTTGGGAACTGAGAATAAAAAAATGAAGAAAAACAACATATATTAATTTTAATTATTTTAATTAATTTTAATTATTATTAATTAACAAAATTAATTAATTTTTTTTCAAATTTAAAAATTGATAGAAAAAAAAGGTGTTTCATCTCACCGACGCGAAATAAAAATCATTGGAAGATGGTCGCAAGGGAGACATCTTGGAAAACAGAGGGGGTGAGAAAAAGGGGGATGTTTTATGATGAAAAAAATCCAGCGAACGATCTTGACAAAAAATAAAAAAGCATGTACAGAGGAGAGAAAGGGAAAATCCGAGAAAATAAGCTCCTCCTTTGAGCCCTCCCTGGCGAACTTGCAACCACCCCCGTTCTCGTAATCACCGGGAAGGGGGGTTGGAGGGAGCTTCTTTGCTAATTAATTACTGTGATTAATCAGAAAAGTTCGTAATTAGAAAGTTTCCTGGGAGAAATTAAAATGGCGCATAGTGACGTATAGTGGCGGAAAGTACGTCAGAGTTTTCCAACCCCCTTAACGGCAACTTCGGTGTCAGCCCTAAGGGGCAACGTGGCGATGGTGAGGGAGGATCTGGTTTTGTGAACACGAATACCCAACATAGACGCTCACGGTTTCCGATAAGCTCATTAATTAAGGTGGACTGCCCGAGGTCGTAAAACGTACTCAGAGGGTAAAAAACTACCCCTTAAAAAAAAATTCTCCAGCGCCCAAGTGATGAAAAAAGTTACAAACCAAATTTTGAGGGTTGAATTCATGTCCATTTTTTTCAAAATTAATATAGTCAGATTAACGAAATTAATGTTTAATTCATTCCAGATATGGAGAAATTAAAAAATGTTGATCCATAAAAAAAATCCAGTTAAAATTTAATTAAAATAAAATATCAGCTCGTTACAATTCTCAGAAATTAAATTGATGGAATAATATTGAAGGGCACGATATTCTGGTCTGTATTTTTAAACATATATATTAGTATCTTAAATATACATACTAGTATATATTAGGGTGGGTCAAATGAAATGACTAATTTTTTTTTTCCTCGATCTAATGAAAAATGTATTGTTTGGCATCTCAAAAAAACCCTTTGCAAGTATTAGCACTTCATATTTAAATTAAGAATTCCCTTATCGCAAATTTTTATTTCCCAATTAAATATAGGAATTTTTTTTTCCAACTTTGGAATTTTATTAGACTTTAACCGTTGAGATTAGGAGAGTTTTTTAGCACATTTTTGTAGAACATTTGATGCTCTACAAATAACTCTCTTGTGTTTTATCGGTAAAAATAAACATTCAAAAAATAATCGGTGATAGTGATAATTAGTGATAATTATATCACCGATTATTTTTTGACCGGTTAGTTTTATCGATAAAACACAGGAGAGCTTTTTTGTAGAGCATCAAATGTTCTATAAAAATGTGCTAAAAAAACTTATAAAATTCCAAAGTGAAAAAAAAAATTCCTATGTTATTTAAATGGGAAATAAAAAATTGCGATGAGGGACCTATTAATTCAAATATGAAGGGCTAATACTTGCAAAGGGTTTTTTTGAGATGCCAAACAATACATTTTTCATTATATTGAGGAAACAAAAAATTAGTCATTTTATTTGACCCACCCTAGTATATATATATTATATATGTATCTTTAAATATATATATATTAGGGTGAATCGAAAATTTTAAAAACTGTTGGCTACTCTCGAAAATCAAAGATATCGTTGAAATAAAGGTTTCAGTGTAACGATTCGATTTTTTGACAATATATAGAGGGACGTTTGAAAACACAATTTTTAGCGTTAAATTCACTTTATCACTGATAAACGGAAACTGATCATTCAAAAAATTCGGAATTTTTTATATAAGGTGTCCAGATATGTACTCTTTCAAACCCATATTTACTGAACATTAACAAATGATTCATATCTTTAAAAAAATCTCTGAAAATCAATATTTTCACAATTTTTCAATTAATTATATCATTAAATATTGATTTTTATCTTCTAAGACGTTTTTGTATTTTTTCCATCTTTTTTTTTGTAAGACTTGGTATCAGTATTGCTTACAAAGCGAAAATTGCTAAAAAATAAATCTTTATTTAAAAATAAAATATGAAAATTTCCAAAATAAAGATTTATTTATGAAGATTATTTTTGAATAAGATATAAGATTATTCTTTAATCTTTTATAATCTTTAGCGCAGTTATGAGAAGGCTTAAAAAAATTACAACTCAGATTTTGAGGGTTGAATTTCTGTCAATTTTTTACAAAATTAATGTATAATGATATTAGCACAATAAAAAATAATTTTTCTATTCATTTCACTTGTGGACAAATATTCAAATGTCGATTCAAAATAAAAATTCAGTAAAAATTAAATTTCAATAAAATATGAACTCTTCATCAAAACAAAAATTCAATCAATGAATTCTGGTTAAAATAATAAATTCAAAAATTCAATCAAGCCCGAATTTTTTCAACGTTACTCAAAAATATTTAAATCATTCAATTTTGGAATAAAATTATTTCTCAATTATTTCTCTGAAATCAATCGTCATTCAGGGTGGGAAAAAAATAGGGGTGGGAAAATTTATCGTCGTAGAATGTAAATTGTCGAAATAACGAAAAACAGGAACGAATATAGAAGAGACAATGATGAAACGGAAGGGAGACACGTTTTTGGCCAAAACAGGGGTTGGAGACGAGAGGGGGATGATTCGGGGAGGACGTTTGGCCCATTACGATAGCTCGTATCATCAGAAAACCAGCGCAGAGAACCACGAGGAGTGAGTTGACGAGGAAACGTTTATTCTCTCTTCAGAGAGCATTCCAATAGGACCCGCCAACGTTCGATGAACGAACTCGAAATTCAGCACACTTGATTTTTTTTTTTTTTTTTTTTTTTCTTTTTTTACAGTCGACATCGCGAGAATTCAGTGTTGGCAACAAATTGACTGGAACGTCCTGTATTTTCTCTTCGATAGACTATCAATACAATCTCTGTGAGAAAATTTGGAAAAATCGAAATACAAATTTCATCACTCCAAACTCGCTATTGGAATTTTGTTTAAAAATCGCAAAAAATAAATATTTTAGAGCAATACCAAATCCTTCTCTATGACGAAAAAGCTTCTCCACTTATCGATCTTAGATAGAGAAAATTTTGGAAGTACATTAAAATGTAAAATTTTTTTAATTTGCAAGATTTTTTTTAGCATTTTAGATTTCAATAAAATTTCAATAAACTTTTTCACAATCTCAATTTTGTAAACTCTCATCCTTTTAAATGATCCTGGTGAATGTAAATATAAAATATCTTTACATAATTTATTTGTGAAAAAAATTCAAGCCTGAGATGTCGAAATTTGAGAAAATCAAAAGCGATCACGCTATTTTCGGAAAATTCGAAATTTTGTAAAATATTTAATAACACGACCTTGATGCTTGCAAAGATAGATGTAAGAATGTAAAAAAAAATTTGAAGAGACTATTAATTATGCAAAGTAATTTTTTATTTTATTTAACAATGAAATACAATTATTTTATAATAGTCGTTAAATTAAAAAAATATATATATTAAAATAAAATATGTGAATAAAATTGTCATTTTATTACAGACATGACAAATCCTGGTAAAAATTTTGAGTCACAAATTTTGGACATTAAAAAAATTTGCAATCACGAATTTATATTTAATTTCATATGAGGTATTCCCGCTCAACGGGACCTCCTTTTGGGCCGACCTCTTTCGATTTTCTTGAAACTCGAGTATGTTTTAGTGTTGCCTGAAAGTATATTGTACACCAACTTTCAGATCTCCAACTATAATACTCTTTGGAATACACCCAAAGTTATATTTCAAACTTTTTGCGTATTCAACGATTCGGAGCTTTGGCACGGCGCGAAATAAAATCGAAAAAATTCTTTAACAATAGCTTTCGATCGGAAATTTCCCGCGCTTTTCGAAAAAAATATCAGCAATTCCGAAAAAAAACGAATTCATTTGAATTTCGGCCAAAAACCGAAAAAAATGATTTACAAAAAAAGGGCATAATTTAATTCAGCGGGACAATTTTTTTCATGTTTTGTATATATCTGAGAAGTCACGATATAAATTTCAAGTTGGAAATCGCATCCGTTCACTAATGCCAAGTCTTTTAGTAGGATAAAAATTCTTAAATATTGTGTTTTTCGTATTCAACAGTTCTCTGATATATTATATAGTTTTTTTTAACGAATTTCGAATTTTATAAATTTATTAAATTCGAAATTCAATAAATTTGATTTCGTAAATTTAATTTAATTAATTTAATTTAATAAATTGAATAAATTTGATTATTTAATTAATTTAATTTAAATAATTTAATAAATTTACTAAATTCAAAATTCGTTTAAAAAACGCCATATAATACATCAGGGAACTGTTGAATACGAAAAACACGATATTTAAGAATTTTTATCCTACTAAAAGACTTGGCATTGGTAAACGGATGTGAGTTCCAACTTGAAATTTATATCGTGACTTCTCAGATATATACAAAACATGAAAAAAATTGTTCCGCCGAATTAAATTATGCTCTTTTTTAGTAAATCAATTTTTTCAGTTTTTGGCCGAAATTTGAATGAATTCGTTTTTTTTCGGAATCGCTGATATTTTTTTCAAAAAGCGCAGGAAATTTCCGATCGAAAGCTATTGTCAAAGAATTTTTTTGATTTCATTTCGCGCCGTGCCAAAGCTCCGAAGCGCTGAATACGCAAAAAGTTTGAAATATAACTTTTGGTGTATTCCAAAGAGTATTATAGTTGGATATCTGAAAATTGGTGTACTTTCAGGCAACACTAAAACATACTCAAGTTTCAAGAAAATCGAAAGAGGTCGGCCTAAAAGGGGCACTGAGAGAAAAAATTACTGAGTTTGAGAACATGAATTTATTTATTAAATGAAAGTATTAATTCGATTATTTATTTGTTGAACCAAGAAAATAAATCTTCATTTAAAAAAATATTTTCACGAATCTATTACTCCATTATTCTAAACTCTTATTTAATAGTAACAATTAAATGCATGATAGATTTGATTAAATTTGTATTCATTGGATTAATTACATTGATCGCATCATAAACATGAGATTATTTGAATCTAAAAAACGAATTCAATACAAAATAATTTTTTTCGAAAAAATTATTTTCTTGCAATAAAGTCATTATTATTTTACTTCAAAAAACATTTTTATTTAAAGAGATTTGATTGAATTTGTATTCATTAGATTAATTACATTTATCGCATCATAAACATTGGATTATTTGAATCTAAAATGATGATTATTTGAATCTAAAAAACGACTTCAATACGAAATTATTTTTTTTGAAGAAAATTATTAATGGCATCATAAACATGAGATTATTTGGATCTAAAAAATGACTTCAATACGAAATTTTTTTTTTCGAACAAAATTATTTCTTTGCAATAAATTCATCATTATTTTACTTCTAAAAATATCTTTATTCAAATAGATTTTAATAAATTTGCATTCATTGGATTAATTAGATTTATTGCATCACAAACGTGAGATTATTTGAATCTGAAAAACGACATCAATATTAAATTATTTCTTTCGAACGAAATTATTTCATTGCAATAAATTCATCATTGTTTTACTTCCAAAAATATTTCTGTAGTTTTTTCAATATTTATTGGCTATAAAATTGATTGTGGTTATTTGAAAAGAAGCTGTAGTAAAAAAAATAACACATTATTTTATTCCAATGGAATATTTGTTTGGAATGATGCAATTTTTATTTCCTTCGAGCAAAGAACTATCATTTCTATAGTATACTTTAATAGTATACATTAGTCGTTAAAAATTAAAAAACTGGTTTTCAAAATGTTTTCTTATATTCGAATCTTCATAACTCCTAACTTTTTTCAAGTGCATAGTAGTAGTCGATAGCTTAATAGGTAGCGTGTTAGGTAGTTAGGTAGGATAGGTATGATGGTAGGTAGGGTCGAGGGTTCGAATCTCGGTCGGACAGAGAAATTAGATCAGAGAATTGGTGCAGATTTGTCGTTTTTTTTCTATTTATCTCTTTTTGGGGTCACTGAACTATGCATATTAAATTATTTGGCAATGGCTATATATTTTTTTAAAAAGGTTTAGCAACAATTAATAAACGTGCATTCGATCGAATCAATCATTTTTTCTGATGATTGGACTAATTAATTTGTTGATTTGACAAATTTTTTTTCTCAGTGCTTCCTGTATTAAAAGACATGATCGTTTTGAATGATAAAATGTATTCTTGATTCAAACAACATATTACATATAATCTATAACATATTGTTAGATTCAAGTAAATTCGTTTATTGAAACAGAAATTTATGGAATTGACTGAAAAAAATGAAGCAAGTAAATATCGCGTTGCAGCTGCCATAAGGGCGTATGCCAGCCAAAGGTAGGGCTGGAAAGCCATAAGGGCGTATCGAATTTTTGTTTTTCACGTAATTATGACGTAATTATGACCAAAAAGTATAGAACCTATGGAAAAAAAAATTTCCCAATTTTTTAAAAATTTTTATACGCCCTTATGGCTTTCCGAGTGGGTCTCGAAAGCCATAAGGGCATATCGATTTTTTTTTTTTCAGGAATCTACGTAATTATGACCGAAAAGTATAGAACCGATGAAAAAAAAAAATTGGGAAAATTTTTTTTTCATCGGTTCTATACGTTTCGGTCATAATTACGTTGACTTGAAATTTCGCCGTTTTCAGGTTTTTGAAAATAGGCCCAAAATTGAGCAAAACAGTTTTTTATCGAAATTCATGAAAATTTTGATTTTTTGAAAAAACTATTGATAGATTCGTGTTTAGGGGGCAAAAATACATCGATATGAGGCCCGAAAAACAAAAATAATTTTTTTTTTTTTTGCATTTTGGCCAAAATTCAATCGGTTCACTAAAATGGCTGCAATTTATTTTCTAGATAGAATTGCGGCTTGAGCATGAGTTCATTCTCTTCGTAATCGTTCACGCTTCAAAATCCCGTTTGGTTCATCCCATTACGATCGTTTTTCGATTTTTGGCAGATTTTTAAACTTCAACAATAGATTTTTGTAAATTTTTTAAGGTATACCCCTTTCCATTTTTTTCGGCGATTTTCAAACTGCTCTCATTTCTACAAAAAATTAGTTATCGGGATGAACTTAACGGCATTCTCTAAGTTTGGTCACAAGCTTTGCGTACGAAAAACAAATTTTGAAATCGGTTGAACCAAAGTGAAGTTATGAGCACTTGAAATTTCGCTATTTTCAGGTTTTTGAAAATAGGCCCAAAATTGAGCAAAACAGTTTTTTATCGAAATTAATGAAAATTTTGATTTTTTGAAAAAACTATTGATAGATTCGTGTTTAGGGGGCAAAAATACATCGATTTGAGGCCCGAAAAACAAAAATAATTTTTTTTTTTTGCATTTTGGCCAAAATTCAATCGGTTCACTAAAATGGCTGCAATTTATTTTCTAGATAGAATTGCGGCTTGAGCATGAGCTCATTCTCTTCGTAATCGTTCACGCTTCAAAATCCCGTTTGGGAAATTGGGAAAATTTTTTTTTCATCGGTTCTATACTTTTCGGTCATAATTACGTCGATTGCTGAAAAAAAAAAAAAAATCGATACGCCCTTATGGCTTTCGACACCCACTCGGAAAGCTATAAGGGCGTATAAAAAAAAAAAAATGGGGAAAATTTTTTTTTCATCGGTTCTATACGTTTCGGTCATAATTACGTCGATTCCTGAAAAAAAAAATTTCGATACGCCCTTATGGCTCCCGGATGCCATAAGGGCGTAAAAGAGGTGATACGCCCTTATGGCAGCTGTAACGCGATATATAAGGGAACCAATCTAATATGTTTTGACAAATAATGAAAAAAATTATTTTTTGCCTTCAAAACTTTATTTCATTGGTTCTAGTAATTTTTTCTCTCAGTGGGGTCCCGTTGAGCGGGAATACCTCATATATTAATTTATCGCGGTACTTTGCTTTCCGAGAAGTTTGTTGTCGTCGAAACATTATTCCGTAAATTTGATCTCGCGCTCTCGAGTTTTTCACAACACGAGTAACATCTTTCATAATGCTGACCGCGATTGTGCACTTTATTTTAAGTGCAACACTGCAGAGTCGCAAGGTGAAAGTGATCGAGCGAATTTCGCTGATTCGCAAACATATTTATTTCCATCTCGGTCTTGTATTAGGAAAAAAAAAAACAAGAGGCCACAATATCGAATATGTTCAATTCTTTGATCAAGGAAAGTTCAAAAAATCCTCAAATTTTCTGCTATTTTTTGTCACCGAACAAATGGAATGTTAATTTTTTGACATTCACAAACATTTTTCAATTTATTTGCTAAATTTATACCCTTAAATAATCACCATAAACAATTGCATAATTTCCTCAGATTTTTCCCCTCAGGGAAATCTCTGAATGCCAAAAAAAAAAAAAGACAAATCAATGTTGAAGGGAAACAAACATAATTGTAGCTTTTTAAACATTTCGAGAAGAATTAACATTTTTTTTCTGTAATTGCCATTCAATTAAATCGTCAAATAATAAAATTGGCATTTTAAACAAAATGTCTAGAAGCTAAAAAAAAAAATCATGAATTTTGAAATAATCTTAAACAATTGATAATTAAATTTCGAAAAAAATGTAAATGCAAAAAAAATAATAAATATGAGGTATTTATACCTAAAAGAGTCCCAATTGAATTAACAAATAAAATAACTTTGACATAGAGAAAATCGTCTTCGAGATTTCGTAGAACTCATTTTTTAACTTCATCCCCCTCATCATCAAGAGGGGGTGCACGAGAATTTTCATCGGACGATTCAGGGGTGAAAAGGAAAAAAAATCAGTGCTCACCCCAAAAAAATCTTGCCGGGGGTTCGTTCTCCGTATCTCGACATCCCCCTTTTTTCATGAACCACCCTTCTGACCGCAGATTGAAATTCTTCACTCTCCCCATTTCCACCCCCTTGCATCTAGGATTTTGCCTTCCCTGACCACAAACGTCAGGGTGATTTTATTATTTCATTTCATGACTCTGTGTGTACAGATCGAGACTCAACATTGGAACTATTCATCAACCCTTAGAAGACACGACGATTTGCCAAAAAAAAAATTCCACCCCTCAAAGGTATTGCACTATTTTTATCATGAATCTTGTTGTAATTTTCGTTATTATCTTCTTTTTTGTTATCATCCCTTAAATAATAATTCGAAAATCTCATTAAATTGTTAATAATTTAACTTATTGGAAAGACATGTTTTTCTCTATTAATGTAGTAATTAATTATTGCCCAATGATTATGTTCGTAATATTTTGAAAAAAAAAATCCACCCCTTCAAGGTATTGCATTGTTTTATCATGAATCTCGTTATAATTTTCGTTATCTGTTTTTTGTTATCATCCCTCAAAGAAAAATTCGAAAATCTCATTAAATTGTTAATAATTCAACTTATCGGGAAAATCGATTGGAAGGAAATGGTTCTCTCTATTAATATCGTAATTAATTATTACTGAATCATTATATTAATAATATTTTTTCAAGAATCTACCCCAGAAAGGTATTGCATTATTTTTATCATGAATCTTATTATAATTTTCGTAATTATTGTCTTTTTTGTTATCATCCCTTAAATAAAAATTCGAAAAATTCAACTTATCGGGAAAATCGATTGGAAAGAAATGGTTCTCTCTATTAATATAGTAATTATTACTGAATCATTATATTAATAATATTTTGAAAAAAATCCACCCCTCAAAGGTATTGCATTGTTTTTATCATGAATCTTGTTATAATTTTCGTTATTGTCTTCTTTTTTGTTATCATCCCGTAAATAAAAATTCGAAAATCTCATTAAATTGTTAATAATTTAACTTATTGGAAAAACCGATTGGAAAGAAATATTTCTCTCTATTAATCTAGCAATTAAATATTATTAAATCATTATATTAATAATATTTTGAAAAAAATCCACCCCTTAAAGGTATTGCATTATTTTTACCATGAACCTTGTTATAATTTGCGTTACTATCATTTTTTTTGTAATCATCCCTTAAATGAACATTCAAAAAATCTTATTAAATTGTTAATAATTCAACTTATTGGTAAAATTGATTGGAAAGAAATGGTTCTCTCAATTAATATAGTAATTAATTATTTCCGAATCATGATATCAATAACATTTTGAAAAAAAATCCACCTCTCAAAGGTATTGCATTATTTTTATCATGAATCTTGTTATAATTTTCATATTATCTTCTTTTTTATTATCATCCCTTAAAGAAAAATTCGAAAATCTCATTAAATTGTTAATATTTAACTTATTGGAAAAATCGATTGGAAAGAAATGTTTCTCTCTATTGAGGTAATTAATTATTACTGAATCATGAGTATAATAATATTTTGAAAAAAAAATCCACCCCCCAAAGGTATTGCATTATTTTTATCATGAATCTTGTTATAATTTTCGTTATCATTTTCTTTTTTGTTATCATCCCTTAAATAAAAATTCGAAAATCTCATTAAATTGTTAATATTTAACTTATTGAAAAAATCGATTGGAAAGAAATGGTTCTCTCTATTAATATAGTAATTAATTATTATTGAATCATTATATTAATAATATTTTGAAAAAAAAATCCACCCCTCAAAGGTATTGCATTATTTTTATCATGAATCTTGTTATAATTTTCGTTATCATTTTCTTTTTTGTTATCATCCCTTAAATAAAAATTCGAAAATCTCATTAAATTGTTAATAGTTTAACTTATCGGAAAAATCGATTGGAAAGAAATGTTTATTTCTATCAATGTAGTAATTAAATATTACTGAAAAATGATATGGATAATTTTTTTTTTTTAAATCCACCCCTCAAAGGTATGGCATTATTTTTATCATTAAATTGTTAATAATTCAACTTATTGCAAAAATCTATTGGAAAGAAATGGTTCTCTCTGGTAATTAATTATTACTGTTTCATTATATTAATGATATTTTGACAAAAAAATAAAATAAATCCAAGAGTCTTGAATTTTTTCTTCACCGACCAAGAAAATGTTCGCCATCGATTGGCGCAACGTTTTACAACTCCTCAAATAAAATTCTTCGTTTGTTTCTCGGCACGCGGGGGTTGATTTAACGCTACGAGGAACGATGACGTTCGAGCACTCTCACCGTTCACCCTACGCGCATTTTTCTCCCTCGAGGGGGTGCAAGGGGGTGCAAAGAGAAGCGAAAAAAAAAACTTCTCGAAATACTTGGTGGTGAGAATCCTCACGCAGGCAGATATATGTACGGAGGGGTTGAAGGGGTGCACGTGAGCTCTCGAACGACCGACGAGATCTTTTAATTTGAGGCGAAATTCCTCTCGAGGGTGGATTTCTGCGTGTAAGGGGGTTGTGTCCCACCGCAATGCGAATTCAAGAGTCATACCGGTCTTCGAATTTTCGTCTCTCGTCCAGAGAGGGTGGTTTTTCGTAGAGTTATAACTCCGTTCGATCATTTTCCACCCCTGCATTCTAGAAGCCCCTTCAGACTCCATAAGTCCACCCCCTATTTTGGCGCTCGTTGAAAAATATTAATCCTTCGTTGCCCACGGTAAAGATCGTTGCAAATAATGCTCATTGTCAAAAGTTAAGAATGAGTAGCCCTTAATTTCCAATTTCTGAAAAATGCTAGCAACAAACTGTACTTGAGTAAAAATATTATTCGTCAAATTTAAACCATTTTTTATTCCAACGATCCAATTTGATTCCCCCTAATTTGATTTCGATTTTGGACTTTCCAATCTCTGGCTTCGAACATTCTCATTGTTGAGAGTTGAAATAATTGCACGAAAAATGCGAATGAGCGATAAAATATGCGCTTGAAACTCACTCTTTCGACATGGTGTTCTCTCAAGAGATGTGCAAACCTCGGAGATCCCTCCCCGAAGGCAGACTGAGGATATTACAGCGATGGTTCATCGATGATTCGTCCTCAGTGGGCCGAATGTTCGTCCTCGTGAAATTTCGACCGGAAGTGCAGCTCCTCGAATCACGCGCACATTTTTCTTCGCGCACTCGACTCCGTGTTTATTATTTTTACTGATTGAATTAGAATCCGAATGCGACGAAAATTTAACACGACTGTGTTATTTTATGCCGAAGACGCGATTATTTTTCCGACCATATTTTTCGATCGAAAAACCGGCGAGACAAGCGAGAAAGGGACTCGAAAAATCGTATTTTGTCATTTTTCAATTTGACGTCGCATCTTTTCACACCAGACTCGATTTTGAATGTAAGAGATTTTTAATCGTCGATCAATTCGAGAGATTTCAAATTTTTATTGAATTTAAGAATTTTTTCATTTTTATATGATTTAAAAGATTTCTAATTTTCATCTCATTTAAAAGATCTTCAATCTTCATTTAATTGAAGAAATTTTGAATTTTCATTGAATCGAAAAGATTTGGAATTTTTATTCCAGTTAAGAGATTTTGAGTTTCTATTAAATTAAAAAATTCATGAAACTCGATTTAATTCAATACATTTTGAATTGTCATTGAATTGAAAATATTTGGAATTTTTATTTAGCCCGAAAGATTATTTTTAACTCAACCCTCTAGAGATTTCTAATTTTCATTTCATTAAAAAGATTTTCAATTTTTATTTAACTGGAGAAATTTTAAATTTTCATTTAATCGAAATTTTTTTGAATTTTCATTCAAGTTGAGAGATTTTGAATTTCCATTTGGTTAAAAAGTTTTTGAAACTTCATTTAATTCAATACATTTTGAATTTTCATTGAATTTAAAAGATTGCGAATTTTTATTTAGCCCAAAAGATTATTTTCAACCCAACCCTCCAGAGATTTCGAATTTTTATCTAATTAAAAAGATTTTCAGTTTTTATTTAATTGCAGAAATTTTGAATTTTCATTGAATAGAAAAGATTTTTAATTTTTATTTACCCCAAAAGATTATTTTTTACCCAACCTTCTAGAGATTTCTAACTTTTATCTAATTAAAACGATTTTCAGCCTTCATCTAATTGAAGAAATTTAGTATTTCTATTCAATCGAAAAGATTAAGACTTTTTATTCAAGTTAAGAGCTTTAAAATTTACATTTAATCAAAAACTTTTTGAAACTTTATTTAATGCATGACATTTCGAATTGTCATTGAATTGAACAAGTTTTGAATTTTTATTTAGCCCAAAAGATTATTTTTTACCCAAACCATCTAGAGATTTCTAATTTTCATCTAATTAAAAAGATCTTCAATCTTCATTTAATTGAAGAAATTCTGAGTTTTCATTGAAGCGAAAAGATTTTGAATTTTTATTCAAGTTGAGAGATTTTGAATTTCCATTTGGTTGAAAAGTTTTTGAAACTTTATTTAACTCAATACATTTTGAATTGTCATTGAATTTAAAAGATTTCGAATTTCCATTTAGCCCAAAAGATTATTTTTAACCCAACCCTCCAGAGATTTCGAATTTTCATCGAATTCAAAAGATTTTCAATTTTTATTGAATTGCAGAAATTTTGAATTTTCATTGCATAGAAAAGATTTTGAATTTCTATTTAATTAAAAAATTTTGAAACTTTATTTAAATCATTATATTTTAAATTGTTCTTGAATTGAAAAGATTTTGAATTTTTATTTATCCCAAAAGATTATTTTTTACCCAACCTTCGAGAGATTTCTAATTTTTATCTAATTAAAAAGATTTTCAGCCTTCATTTAATTGAAGAAATTTAGAATTTTCATTCAATCGAAAAGAATTAGAATTTTTATTCAAGTTAAGAGATTTAAAAGTTCCATTTGATTAAAAAGTTTTTGAAACTTTATTTAGAGCATTACATTTCGAATTGTCATTGAATTGAAAAGATTTTGAATTTTTATATTACTCAAAAGATTATTTTTTACCCAGTCCTCAAAACGCGTAAAGAAATAAAAATGGCGTACAAGTCGCCGCTACGGTAACGCGAAGCGGGTGACCCGTGAGCGCGCGCGAGAGAGAGAAAAAAAGATGGCGCGGAAAAAAACCTCACGAGACGCGCGCGAGCGCCAGCCGATACAGCGCGATATATGTATATAATTTTACACGATAAACCCCCACCTAACATTCACTCTCGACGTTTCTCATTTATCGCAATATTTTTACACGAATCGCGACAACGGGCACTGATATTTCATTGTTAACAGTGTCTCTCGTACATGGGCCACGCTCCATGGGAGAAAAAAGTATTTTGCACTCACCGCTCGCCGTGTTTTTGTTTCTCATCGACGCGCGTCTCTCGCTCCTTGCCGAACGTTACCGAAGCAACTTGCAAAAAAACTCATCGACTCGCAACGACGACGATTCATCGACGAATAATTCTTTCGTAGCACCAAACACTTACCCCACGAACATTTTCACCACAAATTTGAAACACCGCTCAAGAATTATTGAAAAACAATGAATTTACCGAAACGCGATCAACAGGTTCGTTGTTATCAAACGGGATCCACGGACGAGACTACGAGAGTGAACGAGAACGCCGAAGTGGGGGTAGCGGACGAAGAGGGAACCATCGAGAGAGAGAGAGAGCGCTTGGACGTTTACGCGCTGTCAGCGCGTATGTATAGATATACATGGACATATAAAATGCTGTAGGATGTGGCGCTCTCAGCGCTCAAAGCGCCCAATGCAGCATAAATATCGAGAAACTGTGCGAAAAGTATTCGAAACATCGAGAAAAAATATATCGTTGATCATTTTATATGAATAAAAGTGTATATATAAAACGAACAATACATGTAGCGCGAATAATACATGCAGGCTGCATTCTTCTTGGACGCTTACGCGCTTTCAGCACGTACGTACATGATATGCTACAGGATATGGCGCTCACAGCGCTCAAAGCGTCTGAATGCATCCTAAATATCGAGAAACTCCGCAACAAATATTCGAAACATCGAGAAAATATATATCGGTGATCGTTTTATATGAATAGAACTGTATATATGAAACGAACAATACATGTAGCGCGAATAATACATGTAGGCTGCATTCTTCTCGGACGCTTACGCGTTTTCAGCGCGTACGTATATAATATGCTACAGGCTGTGGCCCTCACAGCGCTCGAAGCGTTTAGCGAATGCAGGATATAATTGAGATCGACCGTTGGTAAATTCGTCGCTTTTTTAAAGTTCTCTCTCTCTCTCTCTCTTTCTCTTATCCATTCGCAGTGCGCGCGCGTTTCGCGAGTCGCCCTCTCTCTCTCTCCCTGGTTCCCTCTCCGGCCGCTTCCCCCACGCCCGCGCTCTCGTTCACTCTCGTCCGTGGATCCTGTTCGATAACAGCTGCTATTTGCGCTCGATAAATTAATTGTTTTTCAATCATTCTTGAGCTTCGTGTGTTTCAAATTTGTAGTGAAAATGTTCGTGGGACAGCGTTCGGTGCTACGAAATAATTATTTGTCGATGAATCGTCGTTGTTGCGAGTCCGAAGAGGTTTTGTGCAAACTGCTTTGACCTTCGTGCCTCTGTCGCGTCGCTCGTCCACGTTGATTCGAAAACATTCGGCACGGAGCGAGAGAGAGACGTGCGTCGATGAGAAACAAAAGCATGGTGAGCGGTGAGTGAAAAATACTTTTTTCTCCCATGGAGCGTTGCCCATGTACGAGAGACACTGTTAACAATGAAATTTCGGAGCCCGTTGTCGCTATTCGTCGTAAAATATTGCGATAAAGGAAAAACATCGAAAATGAATATTGAGTGGGGTTTACCCGTGTAGAATATATCTATATATGCATATATCGAGCCGCGGTCAGCTGACGCTCGCGCGCGCCATGTGCGTTTTTTTTTCCCTCGCCGCCTTTTTCTCTCTTTCTCTCACGTTCACGGGTTTCTTACTTGTTTTTGAGTCCATCGTGAGGTAAATTCACAGTGTATCCCATTTGTATTTTTTTGCGCGTTTTGAGGGCTGGGTACAAGATAATCTTTTGGCCTAAATAAGAATTCAAAATCTTTTCAATTTAATGACAATTCAAAATGTATTGAATTCAATAAATTTTCAAAATCTTTTTAATTAAATTGAAATTCAAAATCTCTTAAATTCAATAAAAATTAAAATCTTTTCGATTGAATGACAATTCAAAATGTATTGGATTAAATAGAGTTTCAAATTTTTTTTAATTCAATAGAAATTCAAAATCTCTTAACTTGAATAAAAATTCAAAATCTTTTCGATTTAATGAATATTCAAAATTTCTTCAATTAAATAAAGATTGAAAATCTTTTTAATTAGATGAAAATTAAAAATCTCTAGACGGTTTGGGTAAAAAATAATCCTTTGGGCTAAATAATAATTGAAAATCTTTTCAATTCAATGACAATTCGGAATGTAATGCATTAAATAAAGTCTCAAAAACTTTTAGATTAAATGTAAATTTTAAATCTCTTAACTTGAATAAAAATTCTTCATCTTTTCGATTGAATAGAAATTCTAAATTTCTTCAATTAGATGAAGGCTGAAAATTGTTTTAATTAGATAAAAGTTAGAAATCTCTAGAAGGTTGGGTAAAAAATAATCCTTTGGGGTAAATAAAAATTCAAAATCTTTTCAATTCAAGGACATTTCAAAACATAATGAATTAAATAAAGTTTCAAAAACTTTTTAATTAGATAGAAATTCAAAATCTTTTCTATTCAATGAAAATTCAAAATTTCTGCAATTAAATAAAAATTGAAAATCTTTTTAATTCGATGAAAATTCGAAATCTCTGGAGGATTGGGTTAAAAATAATCTTTTGGACTAAATAAAAATTCGAAATCTTTCAAATTCAATGAAAATTCAAAATGTATTGAATTAAATAAAGTTTCAGAAACTTTTTAACCAAATGGAAATTCAAAATCTCTCAACTTGAATGAAAATTCAAAAATATTTCGATTAAATGAAAATTTAAAATTTCTCCGGTTAAATAAAAATTGAAAATCTTTTTAATGAAATGAAAATGATAAATGTCTAGAGGGTTGAGTTAAAAATAATCTTTCGGGCTAAATAAAAATTCCAAATATTTTCAATTCAATGACAATTCAAAATGTATTGAATTAAATCGAGTTTCATGAATTTTTTAATTTAATAGAAACTCAAAATCTCTTAACTTAAATAAAAATTCCAAATCTTTTCGATTCAATGAAAATTCAAAATTTCTTCAATTAAATGAAGATTGAAGATCTTTTTAATTAGATGAAAATTAGAAATCTTTTAAATTATATAAAAATGAAAAAATTCTTAAATTCAATAAAAATTTGAAATCTCTCGAATTGATCGACAATTAAAAATCTCTTACATTCAAAATCGAGTCTGGTGTGAAAAGATGCGACGTCAAATTGAAAAATGACAAAATACGATTTTTCGAGTCCCTTTCTCGCTTGTCTCGCCGGTTTTTCGATCGAAAAATATCCTCGGAAAAAAAATCGCGTCTTCGGCATAAAATAACACACTCATGTTAAATTTTCGTCGCATTCGGATTCTAATTCAATCAGTAAAAATAATAAACACGGAGTCGAGTGCGCGAAGAAAAATGTGCGCGTGATTCGAGGAGCTGCACTTCCGGTCGAAATTTCACGAGGACGAACATTCGGTCCACTGAAGACGAATCATCGATGAACCATCGCTGTAATATCCTCAGTCTGCCTTCGGGGAGGGATCTCCGAGGTTTGCACATCTCTTGAGAGAACACCACGTCGAAAGAGTGAGTTTCAAGCGCATATTTTATCGCTCATTCGCATTTTTCGTGCAATTATTTCAACTCTCAACAATGAGAATGTTCGAAGCCAGAGATTGGAAAGTCCAAATTCGAAATCAAATTAGGGGGAATCAAATTGGATCGTTGGAATAAAAAATTGTTTAAATTTGACGAATAATATTTTTACTCAAGTACAGTTTGTTGTTAGCATTTTTCAGAAATTGGCAATTAAGGGGTTCTTTTTTTAATTTCCAAGAATGAGAATGTTCGAAGCCAGTGATTAGAAAGTCGGAATTCAAAATCAAATTAGGGGAAATATTTTCGTATGAGAACGAGCGTCCTGATTCGGGAGGAACGTAGAATATACACACCTGCATTTGTAAATCGGTCTGTGGAAGGTAATAAATTCCTCGAAAACATGCAAATTCGAGAGGGACACGCGAACGAACCATCACGACATTGAATTCTACTTCGGATACGTAGAAATATATGTATAAACGGCGAATCGACGAGGAATAACAAGTTCGCGAAACGTGAATAAGTGTAAACACAGTTGTGACCATAATTTTGGGACATGAGGATTTTTTGACAGCATCAGAAAAAAAAATTCTCAATTCCTCCGGGCAAAATGTATCTCGTTAAATGTCTGTGAGGAGGAAAAAAAATTATACCAAACCCTTGAGACTATTTTTTTAATTTTTCTTGAGAACAAGAATTTTTCTTCCACCCCAAAATCGTGTAAAATATTGTCTTTTAAATTTGACGAAAATTCCATTTATATTAACGTAATTAAAAAATTGATAATAGTAACAATATTAATAACAGCAATTAATATTGATTAATTTAATTTTAATTGATATTAATATTAATAATATTGAGAAGTAATAATAGAAACAATATAAATCGAGATAATTATCAGCATAATTATCAGTCAAGAATGCTTTAACAATTCTTGGTGCGAATAATAAATTAACTATCGTAATTAAGGAAAATTTTTTTTACCAATATTTAAATTACCTCCATATTTCTCTCCCCTATTGCAATAATTTACAACTATTTTTTGCCAATCATGGCAGAGCAAAAAAACAATTGAAACAAACTGAGGACATTTTAGGGTCTTTATCCGAAGCATAAAAAATCACGAACAAAATTTATATGCGAATAATATGAAGCTAAGAGTGAAGAATATATTTCCAACCGTTTATTCGTGAGTGGAGGTAGAATTGTTTTTTCCATCTCTTGTTTTTATTCGCTCTTGAATTTTTTTTTCTCTTCTTTCTCTCTCTGTGAACTCGTAGAACACGTTTGGAAGTAGTTTCGGACTTGTTTCGAGAGATCGAACGAGATCTCGGTTGGGCTCGAGCGGACGTTGGAATGTAAAAAAAAAAAAAAAAAAGAAAGAAATAGGAAGAGAAAAAAAATGACACAAGAGTGGCAAAATCGGGCCCTCATGGGGTGAAACTCTGCGGGGGTCTCACACCTCGTCACGATCGATTCTCACACGCGCACTCGTGTAATTATATTCACAATATGATTAGGGAATAAAAAAAAATTGAAACTGAGATGTGAGACAATCAGGGTTGCAAATAATGCATTACTTCTTCTAGTGCATTTGGATTTTCATTAACGATTCAAATTTAATGGTTAATGAACATTGTTGCGGAAATTATGGAAATTATTTTCATTAACCGTTAAAATTTAATGATTAATGGAAATTATTTTCATTAACCATTAAAATGTAATGGTTGATGGAAATTATTTTCATTAACCATTAAAATGTAATGGTTAATGGAAATTATTTTCATTAACCATTAACATTTAATGGTTAATGTAAATTGTTTTCATTAACCATTAAAATTTAATGGTTAATGGAAATTATTTTGATTAACCATTAAAATGTAATGGTTAATGGAAATTATTTTCATTAACTATTAACATTTAATGGTTAATGTAAATTGTTTTCATTAACTATTAAAATTTAATGGTTAATGGAAACTATTTTCATTAACCATTAAAATGTAATGGTTAATGGAGATTATTTTGATTAACCATTAAAATTTAATGGTTAATGGAATATATTTTCATTAACCATTAACATTTAATGGTTAATGTAAATTGTTTTCATTAACCATTAAAATTTAGTGGTTAATGGAAATTATTTTCATTAACCATTAAAATGTAATGGTTAATGGAAGTTATTTTCATTAACTATAAACATTTAATGGTTAATGTAAATTGTTTTCATTAACCATTAAAATGTAATGGTTAATGGAAATTATTTTCATTAACTATTAACATTTAATGGTTGATGTAAATTGTTTTCATTAACTATTAAAATTTAATGGTTAATGGAAACTATTTTCATTAACCATTAAAATGTAATGGTTAATGGAGATTATTTTGATTAACCATTAAAATTTAATGGTTAATGGAATATATTTTCATTAACCATTAACATTTAATGGTTAATGTAAATTGTTTTCATTAACCATTAAAATTTAGTGGTAAATGGAAATTATTTTCATTAACCATTAAAATGTAATGGTTAATGGAAGTTATTTTCATTAACTATAAACATTTAATGGTTAATGTAAATTGTTTTCATTAACCATTAAAATTTAATGGTTAATGGAAATTATTTTCATTAACCATTAAAATGTAATGGTTAATGGAGATTATTTTCATTAACCATTAAAATTTAATGGTTAATGGAGATTATTTTCATTAAGCATTAAAATTTAATGGTTAATAGAAATTATTTCCATTAACTATTAAATGTTTATGGTTAATGAAAATGCAATTGCTTTCAAAAAAGTAATGCATTATTTGCAACCCTGCCAATTACAATGTAGTGTGTAATAGAAAAAATTTCCATTACCCACTGCAATGTAATGTGTAATGGACAAAACTTTGATTGCAATTTTGGAAATGGAAAAATATAGATGACTAAATTATTGCAGTTTTGCATTACATTTTATTAACTTAGGACTAAGATTTTTAGAATTATAGTATAGATGCTTTTTAGAATTTAAGGTGAAAAACTAATTCCTAAGTCAATAAAGTGTAATGCAAAATTGCAATAATTTATTCATCTATATTTTTCCATTCCCAAAATGGCAATCAAAGTTTTGTCCATTACACATAACATTGCAATAATAATATAAATTTAAATGCTTTTTATAATTATAATATAGATGCTTTTTAGAATTTAAGGTACCTAAAAATCTAAGTCCTAAGTCAATAAAATGTAATGCAAAATTGCAATAATTTATTCAATTCATTTATATTTTTCCATTCCCAAAATTGCAATCAAAGTTTTGTCTATTACACATTACATTGCAATGGGTAATGGAAATTTTTTCTATTACACACTACATTGTAATGGGCAGGGTTGCAAATAATGCATTACTTTTTTTAATGCAATTGCATTTTCATTAACCATTAACCATTCAATTTTAATGACCAATGAAAATAATTTCGATTAACCATTAACCATTAAATTTAAATGGTTAATGGAAATTAATTTCATTAGCCATTAAAAAAGTAATGGTTAGTGCATTACTTTTTCATTAAACATTTCGCAACCCTGGAGACAATCAAGGATGTTAAGTCCCTATGAAATTTTTTAATGTTAATTGTTCAATAAATAGCTTCTGAATCGTCGTGAAATTTTTACTCGACTCCTGAATACTTCATGTAAAAACATATTAAATTGTCAGAATGCTATCATCATTACTTCAACCTCCTTAAGGGTTAAAATGAAAAATGAAGAGAAAATTCTGAAAATTTGGTATGTTTTTGTATTCAGTATTTAAGAGGTCGTGTACATATTAACATTTTGTTAAGAACAATTTTTTAAACAAATGAAAAAAAATATTTATCAATAAACTTCGTTTTGTTTCCGTTGCTTTCAACATAGTGTAGATATTAAAAAATTGAGAGGTCAAAAAAAAAACTTATCGCAAAGTTACATCAGTTTCCATAAGACGATACATTTAATTAAATTTAATTTGTTAATGTTAATTGTTCGATAACGAACTTCCTAATCTTCGTGAAATTTTTACACGACCTCTTAAATAATTCATCCAAAAACATACCAAATTTTCAAAATTTTCTCATCATTTGCGATTTGGGACTCAACATCCTTAAAAATCGATAAACGAAGAATGAAAAAAAAAAAAGTAATTTCCACAATTATAAATTTCCAATTCTATACGAAGGACAATGAAAGGTGCATGGACATTGAAATCAATTAATTATTTAATTATCAATCATAAATTATTAATTATTAATTATTAATTCATAATAAATAAAATCAAAAAAACATTTCTTAGACAAAATATCTCGGTTTTTTGTTAGAAAAGTGATTAAATGGAAATTTATTCAAACGTTACTATACTCGGACAGAATGAATCATTAATATGTCAATTAATAAATATTAATTGACACGAATGAGCGTCATTAGAATAAATATGTAAATGAAAATTATTCATTCTAGAAAATTTTATTTATTTCCCTTGTGAATTATTAAAAATTAATAAATGCAAATGATTGGTATTGTTATAATTAAACTTGGTAAAATTTGATGACCAATTTTTCTTCCATTAAAATAATTTTAATTGCTAAAGTAATGGGAAAAATCTTAATTGTGGAATATAATTTCATTTTCGTCAATAAACGCGAAAATCCGAATTAAAAAAATCAAATAAGTAAATATTTGAATCACGATATCGATAAAACCGTTCGAATTGAAATTCTATTCAACGATTTAGCTGCAAAATTCTGTTGTTTGCTTTGAAAAAGGAAATTCTGTAATCGGATAAAAAAAATTGAATCGTACAATCGAATAAAACAAATTCCAGCAATTAAATGCGAAACTTGGATCAAAGCATAATAGATTGCGAGAATAAATTGAACAAAAGCATCATTTTGTTAAATAAAATTAGAATTGTGAAAAAAGGAATTAGAATTATGAGAAAAATAATTGGAAATGTGCGAAAAATAATTGGAATTGAATTTTTTCAAAATCGAGAATTGAAACAAAGAATTAAATTTGAAAGATGAAAATTAAATGTTCAATTCTATTTCGTTATTCAAGTATCTTTGTTAAGCTGCGAAATTCAGTTATTTGCTTTGAAAAAGGAAATTCTGTAATCGGATAAAAAAAATTGAATCGTACAATCGAATAAAACAAATTCCAGCAATTAAATGCGAAACTTGGATCAAAGCATAATTGATTGCGAGAATAAATTGAACAAAAGCATCATTTTGTTAAATAAAATTAGAATTGTGAAAAAAGGAATTAGAATTATGAGAAAAATAATTGGAAATGTGCGAAAAATAATTGGAATTGAATTTTTTCAAAATCGAGAATTGAAAGAAAGAATTAAATTTGAAAGATGAAAATTAAATGTTCAATTCTATCTCATTATTCAATTATCTTTGTTTAGCTGCAAAATGTTGTTATTTGCTTTGAAAAAGGGAATTTTGTAATTGGACAAAAAAATTGAATCGTACAATAGAATTAAACAAATTTCAGCAATTAAATGAGAAACTTGGATCAGAGCATAATTGATTGCGAGAATAAATTGAACAAGAGCATCATTTTGTTAAATAAAAGTAGAATTGTGAAAAAAGGAATTAGAATTATGAGAAAAATAATTGGAAATGTGCGAAAAATAATTGGAATTGAATTTTTTCAAAATCGAGAATTGAAACAAAGAATTAAATTTGAAATATGAAAATTACATGTTTAATTCTTCCTCATTATTCAATTATCTTTGTTTAGCTGCAAAATTTTGTTATTTGCTTTGAAAAAGGAAATTTCGTAATTGGACAAAAAAATTGAATCGTACAATAGAATTAAACAAATTTCAGCAATTAAATGAGAAACTTGGATCAGAGCATAATTGATTGCGAGAATAAATTGAACAAGAGCATCATTTTGTTAAATAAAATTAGAATTGTGAAAAAAGGAATTAGAATTATGAGAAAAATAATTGGAAATGTGCGAAAAATAATTGGAATTGAATTTTTTCAAAATCGAGAATTGAAAGAAAGAATTAAATTTGAAAGATGAAAATTAAATGTTCAATTCTATCTCATTATTCAATTATCTTTGTTTAGCTGCAAAATGTTGTTATTTGCTTTGAAAAAGGGAATTTTGTAATTGGACAAAAAAATTGAATCGTACAATAGAATTAAACAAATTCCAGCAATTAAATGAGAAACTTGGATCAGAGCATAATTGATTGCGAGAATAAATTGAACAACAGCATCATTTTGTTAAATAAAATTAGAATTGTGAAAAAAGGAATTAGAATTATGAGAAAAATAATTGGAAATGTGCGAAAAATAATTGGAATTGAATTTTTTCAAAATCGAGAATTGAAAGAAAGAATTAAATTTGAAAGATGAAAATTAAATGTTCAATTCTATCTCATTATTCAATTATCTTTGTTTAGCTGCAAAATGTTGTTATTTGCTTTGAAAAAGGGAATTTTGTAATTGGACAAAAAAATTGAATCGTACAATAGAATTAAACAAATTCCAGCAATTAAATGAGAAACTTGGATCAGAGCATAATTGATTGCGAGAATAAATTGAACAAGAGCATCATTTTGTTAAATAAAATTAGAATTGTGAAAAAAGGAATTAGAATTATGAGAAAAATAATTGGAAATGTGCGAAAAATAATTGGAATTGAATTTTTTCAAAATCGAGAATTGAAAGAAAGAATTAAATTTGAAAGATGAAAATTAAATGTTCAATTCTATCTCATTATTCAATTATCTTTGTTTAGCTGCAAAATGTTGTTATTTGCTTTGAAAAAGGGAATTTTGTAATTGGACAAAAAAATTGAATCGTACAATAGAATTAAACAAATTTCAGCAATTAAATGAGAAACTTGGATCAGAGCATAATTGATTGCGAGAATAAATTGAACAAGAGCATCATTTTGTTAAATAAAAGTAGAATTGTGAAAAAAGGAATTAGAATTATGAGAAAAATAATTGGAAATGTGCGAAAAATAATTGGAATTGAATTTTTTCAAAATCGAGAATTGAAACAAAGAATTAAATTTGAAATATGAAAATTACATGTTTAATTCTTCCTCATTATTCAATTATCTTTGTTTAGCTGCAAAATTTTGTTATTTGCTTTGAAAAAGGAAATTTCGTAATTGGACAAAAAAATTGAATCGTACAATAGAATTAAACAAATTTCAGCAATTAAATGAGAAACTTGGATCAGAGCATAATTGATTGCGAGAATAAATTGAACAAGAGCATCATTTTGTTAAATAAAATTAGAATTGTGAAAAAAGGAATTAGAATTATGAGAAAAATAATTGGAAATGTGCGAAAAATAATTGGAATTGAATTTTTTCAAAATCGAGAATTGAAAGAAAGAATTAAATTTGAAAGATGAAAATTAAATGTTCAATTCTATCTCATTATTCAATTATCTTTGTTTAGCTGCAAAATGTTGTTATTTGCTTTGAAAAAGGGAATTTTGTAATTGGACAAAAAAATTGAATCGTACAATAGAATTAAACAAATTCCAGCAATTAAATGAGAAACTTGGATCAGAGCATAATTGATTGCGAGAATAAATTGAACAACAGCATCATTTTGTTAAATAAAATTAGAATTGTGAAAAAAGGAATTAGAATTATGAGAAAAATAATTGGAAATGTGCGAAAAATAATTGGAATTGGAATTGAATTTTTTCAAAATCGAGAATTGAAACAAAGAATTGAATTTTCAGCTATACGATTCGAATCAGGGAAATAAAATTCATGGAATTGAGTGACAACGTTTGAAGACAATTTCCAAAATCGGAACGTTATCGAGCTAAATGTGTGTTTACCGTCAAATACCGGAATTAGAGAGGGAATCATTTGGGGGTTCCTAACCGGAATGCATAAGTAAAGAGGGTTCTTTCTCTTTTGGCTCGTATTCGCCCGCACGACGCCCACAAAATGCGTATGAAAACACATCGTTGAGCTCCCTTCGAAACCCTTCTTCTCCTCGTATAATACCAATTTCGTGTGTTTCGTCAATTACCACCGAATTAACCGAGAATTGCCATGATTTTTCCATTTCGTCGTAATCTGTAACACAAATTTACGTCTGTAACAAAAAATTTTGCGTTTAATCATATTTGTGAATTATTTAAAATTTATAAAAATAATCTTAACTAAAATTTATAAAAATAAAATTAATTAAAATTTATAAAAATAAAATTAATTAAAATTTATAAAAATAACATTTCACAAACATTTTTGCTTTCTAGAATTTTGCTCCCTTAAAAAAAAAACTGTGTCTATGAAATCAAAATTCGAGTTATTTTTTGTAAGAAGATTCGATTACAGATTTGTGAGTCAAAAAAAAATGACGAAGCCAACGATAATTAAAAAATAATTCAATCTGTCGAAATTTTGAAAAATTACCTATATTAAAATTTCTAAATGTATTTTAACCAGGGTTGCAAATAATGCATTAATTTTTTTAATGCATTTGCATTTTCATTAATCTTTAAATGTTAATGGTTAACCATTAAAATTTAATGGTTAATGGTTACTGGAAATTATTTTCAATAACCGTTAAAAATAATTAATTAACCATTAAATGTTAATGCTTAATGAAAATAATGCATTACTTTTTTTAATGCATTTGCATTTTCATTAACCATTAACATTTAATGGTTATTGGAAATAATTTCTATTAACCAGTAAAATTTTATGGTTGATGGTTACTGGAAATTATTTTCAATAACCGTTAAAAATAATTAATTAACCATTAATTAACCATTAAATGTTAATGCTTAATGAAAATAATGCATTACTTTTTTTAATGCATTTGCATTTTCATTAACCGTTAACATTTAATGGTCATTGGAAATAATTTCCATTAATCATTAAAATTTAATGGTTAATGGTTACTGGAAATTATTTTCAATAACCGTTAAAAATAATTAATTAACCATTAATTAACCATTGAATGTTAATGCTTAATGAAAATAATGCATTACTTTTATTAATGCATTTGCATTTTCATTAACCATTAACATTTAATGGTTATTGGAAATAATTTCCATTAATCATTAAAATTTAATGGTTAATGGTTACTGGAAATTATTTTCAATAACCGTTAAAAATAATTAATTAACCATTAATTAACCATTAAATGTTAATGCTTAATGAAAATAATGCATTACTTTTTTTAATGCATTTGCATTTTCATTAACCATTAACATTTAATGGTTATTGGAAATAATTTCCATTAACCATTAAAATTTTATGGTTAACGGTTACTGGAAATTATTTTCAATAACCGTTAAAAATAATTAATTAATCATTAATTAACCATTAAATGTTAATGCTTAATGAAAATAATGCATTACTTTTTTTAATGCATTTGCATTTTCATTAACCATTAACATTTAATGGTTATTGGAAATAATTTCCATTAACCATTAAAATTTAATGGTTAATGGTTACTGGAAATTATTTTCAATAACCGTTAAAAATAATTAATTAACCATTAATTAACCATTAAATGTTAATGCTTAATGAAAATAATGCATTACTTTTTTTAATGCATTTGCATTTTCATTAACCATTAACATTTAATGGTTATTGGAAATAATTTCCATTAACCATTAAAATTTTATGGTTAACGGTTACTGGAAATTATTTTCAATAACCGTTAAAAATAATTAATTAATCATTAATTAACCATTAAATGTTAATGCTTAATGAAAATAATGCATTACTTTTTTTAATGCATTTGCATTTTCATTAACCATTAACATTTAATGGTTATTGGAAATAATTTCCATTAACCATTAAAATTTTATGGTTAATGGTTACTGGAAATTATTTTCAATAACCGTTAAAAATAATTAATTAACCATTAATTAACCATTAAATGTTAATGCTTAATGAAAATAATGCATTACTTTTTTTAATGCATTTGCATTTTCATTAACCATTAACATTTAATGGTTATTGGAAATAATTTCCATTAACCATTAAAATTTTATGGTTAACGGTTACTGGAAATTATTTTCAATAACCGTTAAAAATAATTAATTAATCATTAATTAACCATTAAATGTTAATGCTTAATGAAAATAATGCATTACTTTTTTTAATGCATTTGCATTTTCATTAACCATTAACATTTAATGGTCATTGGAAATAATTTCCATTAATCATTAAAATTTAATGGTTAATGGTTAGTGGAAATTATTTTCAATAACCGTTAAAAATAATTAATTAACCATTAATTAACCATTAAATGTTAATGCTTAATGAAAATGCAAATGCATTAGAAAAAGTAATGCATTATTTGCAACCCTGCCCATTACAATGTAGTGTGTAATAGACAAAATTTCCATTACCCATTGCAATGTAATGTGTAATGGACAAAACTTTGATTGCGATTCTGGGATCGGAAAAATATAGATGAATAAATTATTGCAATTTTGCATTACATTTTATTGACTTAGGACTTAGATTTTCAGGTACCTTAAATTCTAAAAAGCATCTATATTATAATTCTAAAAAGCATCTATATTATTATTGCAATGTAATGTGTAATGGACAAAATTTTGATTGCAATTTTGGGATCGGAAAAATATAGATGAATAAATTATTGCAATTTTGCATTACATTTTATTGACTTAGGACTTACATTTTTAGAATTAATTTTAATGGAAATTATTTTCATTAACCATTAGCCATTAAAAAAGTAATGGTTAATGCATTACTTTTTCATTAAAAATTTCGCAACCCTGATTTTAACCATCCCTTTAAATTTGATTGCATCCAGAATTTATTCAAAAATGTGTGCAATTTAGCAATTTAGGGTGGAAAAGATTTTACAAAAATTCAAAAAACATCTGAGCGGGCGAGAGCGAAATTTTTGTTGATTTGACACAGAACGACCCATACACGTCTATACATTTTAACGTTGTATGTATGGGCAAAGCGCAACGCGTTCGACAATCACGAAAGGGTGTCTCGGGCACAATGCGTGTCTCTTGTCCCGCGGGAGAGCGCTTATCTGAAATTACAATGTTACACCCTTCCCCGGCGAACGCTTCAACCGGCTGGTTCGAAATTCTCGATCTCCCTTTTTCCACTCAAGCAGGTTTTCTTCCCTCTCACGTGCGCGCCAATACGTTTCACGGAAACACGCGCATATCGCGAATTTATCATCATGCATTTTGAGAAAAAAAAATCAGAAAATAATGCATCGGGAGAAAGGCATCATTTACATCTCTACCGGCGAAAACTTTCCGGACAAAATTTCAAAAAAGGTCCGGAACGTTTTTTCATGCCATTTCGCCGGAAGTCAACGTAGACTGATTTAACTAGCGGCATTTTAAAGGGGAAGAATTAGGCTTCGTTTTTTTATTTTTTAAAATCATTTTTACAATTTGTTTCAAGATTTCGACTCTATTTTGAAAACAGCTGTTTTTCGCCTTTTTCCCTCCTGTCTTCAGGTGCATCCATCTTCCAGAGGAATTTTTTTTCATACATTTTTACGATTGGATTCATAAAGGGGAAAGTTTGAGCTTCAATTTTCTTTTTTTTAAATTTTGAGCGATTTTTTTTTCCCAAAGTTATTCTGTTTTTTGTGAGAAAAGAGGAAATTTGAAAAATCCCCTATAACACGAAAACAAAGAGGATTCATGAAAAACTTCAGAATAGAAAAAAGTTGCATCTGCTTTTGTTGAGTTCAGAGAAATTTTTTTAGATTTTTTTTTCTCAAATTTTGTTTTCTCATGTTGGGGCTGGAAAAAAAAATCAGGGAAAAAAATTTGAAAAAAAATTTCAATGTGTTGAAAATGGGAAAACAAAGTATTTTCCCCTCTCAATATTTTATCAATATCCCATAGTTCTCGAGTTATGGTCATTGAATGATCTGAGCTCCGACCCAGAAAATGCGAAAAAAAAAATTTTGGGAAAAAAAATCCGAAAAAATTACTCTGCACCCAACGAAAACAGACGCAATTTTTTTCTGTCTTGAAGTTTTTCATGAATCCTCGTTGTTTTCGTGTTATACGGGATTTTTCAAATTTCCTATTTTTTCACAAAAAGCAGAATAACTTTGGGAAAAAAAATCGTTCAAATTTTAAAAAAATGGAAATTGAAGCTCAAACTTTCCACTTCATGAATCCAATCGTAAAAATGTATCCAAAAAAATTTCCTCTGGCAGATGGATGCACCTGAAGAAAGGGGGAAAAAGGCTAAAAACCGCTGTTTTCAAAATAGAGTCCAAATCTATAAAACCAAATTGAAAAAATAATTTTAAAAAACAGGAAATTCAGCCGAATTCTTCCCCTTAAAAATACCGCTTGTTAAATCAGTCTACGTTGCTTTCCGGCGAAATGGTATTAAAAAACATTCCCGACCTTTTTTGAAGGTTTGTCCGAAAACTTTTTCCGGAGTTTTTTCCCTTTTGATTATTTTTTAAAATATGTACTTTATTTATACTTTATCAAGATATTATTTGGCAGAGTTTCAAAATAATTCAAGGACGTTGAGTCCCAAATAGCAAATGATGAGGAAATTCTGAAAATTTGGTATGTTTTTGGATAAATTATTTAAGAGGTCGTGCGTAAAAATTTCACGACGATTAAGAAAGCTCGTTATCGAACAATTAACATTAACAAATTAAATTAAATTAAATGTAGTCTTACACTGAGAGAAAAAATTACTAGAACCAATGAAATAAAGTTTTGAAGGCAAAAAATCATTTTTTTCATTATTTGCCAAAACATATTAGATTGGTTCCCTTATATATTTTCTTGGTTCATTTTTTTCAGTCAATTCCATAAATTTCTGTTTCAATAAACGAATTTACTTGAATCTAACAATATGTTATCAATTATATGTAATATGTTGTTTACATGGGTGGGGGTCGAAGAATCGACTAACCAATATTTTGAACGGCCGAAATCCTGAATTTCACGATTACGAGCGTTCGAATAACGAAGCGCCGAAATCCCGAACGCCAGAAAAGCGAAAGCGGAGGGAGCCGCCCCATGCGTAAGAGAGAGAGAGATGCGCCTCCTCTCTCTCTTACGCATGGGGCGGCTCCCTCCGCTTTCGCTTTTCTGGCGTTCGGGATTTCGGCGCTTCGTTATTCTAACGCTCGTAATCGTAAAATTCGGGATTTCTGCCGTTCGAAATATTGGTTAGTCGACTCTTCGACCCCGACCCCATTTTATAAAAAATATATAGCCCTTGCCAAATAATTTAATATGCATAGTTTAGTGACCCCAAAAAGAGATAAATAGAAAAAGAAGACAAATCTGCGCCAATTCTCCGATTTAATTTCTCTGTCCGACCGAGGTTCGAACCCTCGACCCTACCTACCATCATACCTATCCTACCTAACTACCTAACACGCTACCTATTACGCTATCGACTCCTACTATGCACTTGAAAAAATTTAGGAGTTATGAAGATTCGAATGTAAGAAAATATTTTGAAAACCAGTTTTTTAATTTTTAACAACTTGTGTATACTATTAAAGTATATTATAGAAATGATAGTTCTTTGCTTGAAGGAAATAAAAATTTCATCATTCCAAACAAATATTCTATTGGAATAAAATAATGTGTTATTTATTTTACTACAGCTTCTTTTCAAATAATCACAATCAATTTTATATCTAATAAATATTGAAAATACGACAGAAACATTTTTAGAAGTAAAATAATGATGAATTTATTGCAAAGAAATAATTTTGTTCGAAAAAAATAATTTGGTATTGAAGTCATTTTTTAGATCCAAATAATCTCATGTTTATGATGCTATAAATAATTTTGTTAAAAAAAAAAAAATTCGTATTGAAGTCGTTTTTTATATTCAAATAACCTCATGTTTATGATGCGATCAATGTAATTAATCCAATGAATACAAATTTAATCAAATCTATCATGCATTTAATTGTTACTATTAAATAAGAGTTTAATATAATGGAGTAATAGATTCGTGAAAATATTTTTCTAAATGAAAAGTGATTTTCTTGGTTCAACAAATAAATAATCGAATTAATACTTTCGTTTAATAAATAAATTCATGTTCTCAAATTCGGTAATTTTTTCTCTCAGTGTATGGAAACTGATGTAACTTTGCGATAAGTTTTTTTTTTGACCTCTCAATTTTTTAATATCTACACTATATTGAAAGCAACGGAAACAAAACGAAGTTTATTGATAAATATTTTTTTTATTTGTTTAAAAAATTGTTCTCAACAAAATGTTAATATTTTAATAATGCTTCCTAATCGGCGTGAAATTTTTACACGACCTTTTAAACACTTCATCCAAAAACATACCAAATTTTCGGAATTTTCTCATAATTTTTCATTTTAACCCTTAAGGAGGTTAAAGTAATGATGATAGAATTCTGAAAATTTAATATGTTATTACATGAAGTATACAGGAGGTCGTGTAAAAATTTCACAACGATTGAGAAGCTATTTATTGAACAATTAACATTAAAAGATTTCATAGGGACATCCTTAAAAGCCAGGACTATTTTTCGGTAGAGTTGTTTGAGTTTTCATCGGTAGAGATTTCAATGTAAGAAAAAAGAAAAAAAATCGTGTAAAATAAAAAATAGAATCGAAGATAATTTCTCAATTATGGAGGAAGATATCTGGAAAGATGCTCTCGATCCGAAGGGATGATTTAAAAAACTGGAGGGTTGAAAAAAAAATTTATCAAGCGGAAAAATTGCGAAGGAAAATCATTACTCGATGCTGTGAATCCGCGCCGTGAGCGTGAGAGATTCTTTATCGTCGACATTTGCCAACTAAACTCCGCCCTCGGCTCGATGAGGAAGAACGGGGCAAAAAAAAAATATTAAGAAAAGGGGGAGGGACAAAAAAGGGAGAAAAAACTTGTAAATAAAATCCAGCAAGCGTTTTCTTTCCAGTAGCAACGTTCTCGTATACGTAACTCATTAAAGTAGTAACGCGCGTGCCTCCTTCAAACTGGGGTGAATATCCGAGCTCTTGGTCTCGCTTGAATGGAGCAACCCTTTTTATCGTGCGTACATTTTTTTTTTGCCTCCTTTTTTTTTATTTATCGCGCGGGCTCTCGTTCTCTCGTTTGTATATCCACATAATTTGTCTGGTCGTGGAATCATCATAATCATCGTCGTCGTCGTCGTCGACGTCGACGACGTGATTCTGCCTTCGTGCATAAAAATTAAAAAATAAATAAATAGAAAAAAAATCAACTCCATTCGGTGGGTCCTCGAGAGCTTTTCCAGTCATCGTTCATCGTCGCGATATCCGTATCTGTTGACGAGACTACCTTTTTGTCGTTTATTCCTCGTTTACATCCGATCCCGAACTTCAATTTTTTTTTTTTCGTATTCGAAACCGCGATGATCCAGTTTTCAAGTATTTTCATTTCCTCCAATTTTGAAAATTGACGATGGAATAAAATTGATAGTCGTTATGAAAGATATTGATGGAAAAATCTATGGAAAATTTGATATTGATTTTTTTTAAATCGAATTTGAGAGGAAAATTATTCAGTTTTCAATTTTTTCGAATTTTAGAAATTGAAATTTATTTAGGATTTTTATCGTTTATTCCTTGATGTTTGTATCTGATCCCAAACTTCATTTTTTTTCATATTCGAAATCGCGATAATCCAGTTTTCAAGTATTTCCATTTCTTCCAATTTTGATAATTGACGATGAAATAAAATTGATAGTCGTTATGAAAGATGTTAATGGAAAAATCTATGGAAAATTTGATATTGATTTTTTTTCTATGGAATTTTAGAGGAAAATTATTCAGTTTTCAAGTTTTCAATTTTTTCGAATTTTAGAAATTGAAATTGATTTAGGATTTTTATCATTTATTCCTTGATGTTTATATCTGATCCCAAACCATCATTTTTTTCATATTCGAAATCGCGATAATCCAGTTTTCAAGTATTTCCATTTCTTCCAATTTTGAAAATTGGCGATGGAATAAAATTGACAGTCGTTATGAAAGATATTGATGGAAAAATCTATGGAAAATTTGATATTGATTTTTTTTTAAATCGAATTTGAGAGGAAAATTATTCAGTTTTCAAGTTTTTCAATTTTTTTGAATTTTAGAAATGGGAATTGATTTAGAATTTTTGTCGTTTATTCATTGATGTTTATATCTGATCCCAAACTTCATTTTTTTCCTATTTCGAAACCACGATAATCCAGTTCTCAAGTATTTCCATTTCTTCCAATTTTGATAATTGACCATGGAATAAAATTGATAGTCGTTATGAAAGATGTTAATGGAAAAATCTATGGAAAATTTGATATTGATTTTTTTTCTATGGGATTTTAGAGGAAAATTATTCAGTTTTCAAGTTTTCAATTTTTTCGAATTTTAGAAATTGAAATTGATTTAGGATTTTTATCATTTATTCCTTGATGTTTATATCTGATCCCAAACTTCATTTTTTTTCATATTCGAAATCGCGATAATCCAGTTTTCAAGTATTTCCATTTCTTCCAATTTTGAAAATTGGCGATGGAATAAAATTGATAGTCGTTATGAAAGATATTGATGGAAAAATCTATGGAAAATTTGATATTGATTTTTTTTAAATCGAATTTGAGAGGAAAATTATTCAGTTTTCAAGTTTTTCAATTTTTTCGAATTTTAGAAATTAAAATTGATTTAGAATTTTTGTCGTTTATTCTTTGATGTTTATATCTGATCCCAAACTTCATTTTTTTTCTTATTCGAAACCACGATAATCCAGTTTTCAAGTATTTCCATTTCTTCTAATTTTGAAAATTGACGATGGAATAAAATTGATAGTCGTAATGAAAGATATTAATGGAAAAATCTATGGAAAATTTGATATTGATTTTTTTTCCATCGAATTTGAGAGGAAAATTATTCAATTTTCAAGTTTTTCATTTTTTTCGGATTTTAGAAATGGAAATTGATTTAGAATTTTTGTCGTTTATTCCTTGATGTTTATATCTGATCCTGAACTTCATTTTTTTCTTATTCGAAACCGCGATAATCCAGTTTTCAAGTATTTCCATTTATTCCAATTTTGACAATTGACAATGGACGAAAACCGACAGTTGGAATGACAGATATTAATGGGAAATTCTATGGAAAATTTAATATTTAAATTTGTTTTTTGCTATTGAATTGGAGAGCAAAATTATGCAGTTTTCAAGTTTTTCAATTTTTTCGAATTTTAGAAATTGACAATGGAATAAAATTGGCAATCAAAATTAAACATTTTAATGGGAAAATCTATGGAAAATATTAATTTGGATTTTTTTTTCTGCTATCGTATTTAAAAGCGAGATGGCTCGATTTTCAATTCTTCTTATTTCTTTTAATTGCGGAAATTGAAAATGGAATAAATTCAACAGTCCACATGAAATACTTTAATGGACGAATCTCTGGGAAAATTGATTTTTACACTTTTTTTTATTCTGCTATCGTATTCGCAGCAATATGATCCAGATTTCAAGTGTCTTCATTCCCTTCAATTCTGGAAATTGATTATGGAATAAAGCTAAAAGTCGAAATGAAATATTTTATTGAAAAAATTTATTGATAATTTTTTTAATCTGATTTTTTAAGAATACTTGAAACTGGAACATTTCGCTTTATAGAAGACAAATTCGAAAGCAAGAACGCGAAAACTTTAATTGAGAAATAACGTAATACAGAATTGAATAACGATATTGATAAAACTCTTTGAATTGAAATTCCATTTTATGATTTCTGTGTTTTACAGGAAATTAAATTTTCAATTCCGTTCCACGATTCAATTTTCTTTATTCATCTGTACAATTTTGTTATTCGCATTGCAAAAAGACACAAAATTCTGTAATTGAAATTTAAAAAAATTGAATCTTGCAATGAAATAATCATGCCAGTTAATTAAATAGAAGCAAGATTTTTTCTTAAGCGTAAAAATGGAGTGAATTGAATTTCAAATCTCGAAAAATAATTGAACAATAAAATTGTGTGAATAAATAAAATCGATCAGTCGAATTGATTTTCTCTTCTAAACGGCCATAATGAGGGTAAATGTGACAAAAAATGAAAAAAAAAGTAAGAACCTGAAGGAATAGTTTGTAAGGGAGAATAAAGGGACCAAAAGGGAAAGAAGGACCAAAAAGCTCGTGCAATTATTTTACATATTCTGCATAAGAAAAAAAATTGTGCAGCGACGAAGAAAAGTATGATAGACTTTCAGAGAGCAAAAGAGAGAGAAACTTATATCGAGTTTAAAAAAAAAAGCGTGTGTGCGTGATCGAGATTCATCACGCACGATCCTCGCATGTCTTGTCGCACTTTCGTTCTCATTCTCCTCATTTTTGTCCCTTCTTTTCTCGCCTCTTTTTCTTCCCTCCTATTCACGCCTTTGGCATCGATTGCATGGTCATTTTGCAATTTAACCGAGTCTCATAAAACGACAACTCAAACTTGAATTAATTAATTATTTGATTAATTAATTAATAATAATTTACTGGATTTGTTCCACAATCTATTTTAGGGGTAGTTTTCTGCTTTCTCACACAGAGTCCTTTCTTATCGACACCCCTCTCCATTTGTTATAAATTTTTGACGAATTAAAAATTTTGTGGAAAAAAAAATATCAATAACAATTTATTGTCCCATAATTATTTTTAACGACTTAACCTCAAAATAAATAGGATGAGCTGAATCGTATCTGACGCCCTCTCTTTTGAGGGTGGTCTTCAAGTTTGATGTGATTCCAAATGAAAGCTCAGCGTTGAATCAAGTACAGAAAAAAAAACGAAGTACGATGAGGGAGAAAAAACCGCAGAGAGGCAGAAAGCTCGTACAGAAGAGAGGGGTGGAGAAGGGGCGAGGAAAAAAAATGAAGGAGAAGAAGCCCGGGGCCCACTCGTGGGACGTGCAAATGAGGTGGAAAAGATAAAGGCGGGCGGGCGAGATGAGACCTAGCGATCATTAACATGCGCGTCCACAAGCTTTTCGCGAGGAGCTTTTTTCTCCCTTTCCCTTTTTCTCTCTTTTTCTTCCTCCCTCTCTCCCTCTCTCTTTAATACTTCCGTACAGCTCACACGACTTCGTCATTGACCGTTTTTTTCCCTCCATCTGGCACACACATAACCTTCTTACCCCCTATTTTCATCCCTTATTTTCAAGATGGCGTCACGCACGAGTAAAATGTTCGTACCTTTTCTCAAAAATTAAAATTTCTTCTTTACTCACGGCAATTTTTTTTTCTACGATGAAAAAATGTAATAATAGGTTATAAATAATAATAATAAATGATAAATTACAATAATAAATATAATAAATACAATTATTCGACAGACTGAGTTGAATCGGTTTCAAATTTATCGAAAATATTTCGTGATTTTGACGTTTCTTGGACAAAAAAATAGTTGGATCATCTTCGTGCCATTGTTTTACGCTGACAGTCTAAATTTGATTCAATTCTGCTCGGCCGTTTTCGAGAAAAATGGATTTAAAGTCTCGAGGTGGGGATTTTGTTGTCATCATAACCTCAAAAACTTTTAAATTCATTATTCTCGGAGATAGTTTGATGGAACAAAAATCGAATAATAGAGTCAGCTGTGTAATTGACACGTTGCGGCAGCTTCACTATTTGTTTTCCTATTTTTCACATGTATCTTCTGATAGAACAGTAAGAAATTTTTTTTTACTCATGGAAATTTTTTTTCTACGATGAAAAAAATGTAATAATAAATTATATATCATAATAATAATAGATGATAAATTACAATAATAAATATAATAAATTCAATTATTCGGCAGACTGTGTTGAATCGATTTCAATTTTATTCAAAAAATTTCGTGATTTTGGCGTTGATTAGACAAAAAAATTGTTGGATCATTTTCGTGCCATTATTTTACGCTGACAGTCTAAATTTGATTCAATTCTGCTCGGCCGTTTTCGAGAAAAATGGATTTAAAGTCTCGAGGTGGGAATTTTGGTATCGTCATAACCTCAAAAACTTTTAAATTCATTATTCTCGGAGATAGTTCGATGGAACAGAAATCGAATAATAGGGTCAGCTGTGTAATTAACATGTGCAGGCAGCTTTACTATTTGTTTACCTATTTTTCTCATATAATGTGAGCTTTTCTGATAGAACAGTAAGAAATTTCTTTTTTACTCAGGGAATTTTTTCTTCTACGATGTAAAAAATGTAATAATAAATTATAAATAATAATAATAATAAATGATAAATTACAATAATAAATATAATAAATTCAATTATTCGGCAGACTGAGTTGAATCGGTTTCAAGGTTATCCAAAATATTTCATGATTTTGACGTTTCTTGGACAGAAAAATAGTTGGATCATCTTCGTGCCATTATTTTATGTTGACAGTCCAAATTTGATCCGATTCTGCTCGGTCGTTTTCGAGAAAAATGGATTTAAAGTCTCGAGGTGAGAAAGAACAGTAAGAAAGCGAACGCGCAATGGCGGCGTGTGGCGCGCAGCGCTACGCCGGCAACGGCGCGAGCGAGAACTATCGTTAATGTGACGCTCCGTCATGGAAGATGGCGCCACCGTATTTTCGTTATGGCGTCGAAATAGATGGCCGTAATTTTTGCATGAGTCTTGTATCTTCGCACTTGAGGAATACCGAGGACACGGAATGCAATGAAACGAAAGTTGATGTGTGCAGAAGGGTCGCAAAGAGTATAGAATGGCGTTGCGGGAGGTTCTGAAAGAGTGGAGGAGAGAGATGAGCATGAAGATGCCAAGCTAATGGCGGCAGCAATTAACAACAAACACCGCTCATTAATCGCGAGAGAGTCCTCGCTTTCTCGCACCCTTTACCTTCAACATCCCTCCTGACATTTTCCGATCCTCATCTTTTCATCCCCCTCTTCGAAACTGCTTTTTGCCACGGATTTTCTTCTTCTTCTTCTTTACTGTGATAGTCCTCTAAAAAGAGGACTATCACTATCATTTCACTATCACTATCACTATATCACTATCATATCCTCCTTTTCTCAGACCCCACAACCCTCTCAAGAGGGGGGGAAGGGACCCTCCTCTTTCCACCCCCATTTTGGCCAACCCAAACCCAAACCGATAGTTTTTTGGAAAAATCAAAATTTTCGTGAATTTTGGTCAAAAACATTTTTGCTCAATTTTAGCCGCCTTCTCAGAAACCCCAAAATCGCGAAATTTCAAACGCTTTTTGTAGAAATCAGAGCACTTTGAAAATCGGGGAAAAAATGTAAAGGGGAGGGGGCCTTAAAAAATTTGCAAAAATCGATGGTCGAACTTTAAAAATCTGTCAAAAATCGAAAAATAATCGGAATCGGATGAACCAAGCGAGGTTTTTAAGCTTCAACGATCGCAAAGAGAATAAACTCAAGTTCAGCTGGAAATCTTATATAGGAAAAAAGTTATAGACATTTTAGTGAACCGATTCAACTTAGGCCAAATTGCTATTTTTTTTTTTTTTTACTTTTTTCAAACCTCATATCGATGTATTTTGCTCCCCTGAACATGAATCTACCAATAGTTTTTTCAAAAAAAAACAAAATTTACATAAATGTTAATTAAAAATCCTTTTTCTCAATTTTGGCCCCTTTTTTTATTTTTTCATTTTATTGTTCTACTTCTTTTACTGTTTTTATTTTTTTTCCACTCCCTCGGCTTATATTCCTTACTTTTTTAATCGTTACATCTTTTACAGTCGTGTAATTGACAAAGATCCTCCAGTTTTTTGTCGAAATTACAATTACAAAAAAAATTATTCCTTTTTTTATTTGTCTTACGAGAATATGTGATTAAAGAAATGCTTTTATCGAAAATTATTGAAGTAGAATCTTTGAATAAACAAAAAAAAGAACACATAATTAACAAAAATAATTTAAGCTTTGTTGCCAACTTTTTAAATTTTTATTCTCTTTCATTTTTGTAAATTCTCTGACAAAATTTTATTTCAATGCTTTATTCTTAACATTCCAGGCTTTTTTTCTCAAGGGATGATTTTTAATATTAATTTAATTATCTTAATCAATCAATTCATAAATATCAAATGACTGATTCAATTTTATTAACATTTTTTTAAATTCTCATTATTACAAAAACCGGATCCAAAAAATCTCCACATTTTTATTCTCGAATTTGCTTTCATAAAAACGAACGAAATTTTTTTTTTTAACAAACTTTTATTAGTTGTTAATAAAAAATAACTAAAAAGTTAAAAATAAAGCTATTCCGATTGGAAATAAGTTTTTAAATAAAAGCGTATTACACCCTCTTTTTTCTCTTGCTGTTAAAATGTAACACGCTTTTATTTGAAAACTTATTTCCAATCGGAATAGCTTTATTTTTAACTTTTTAGTTATTTTTTATTAACAACGAATAAAAGCTTGTTTTTAAAAAAAAAAAATTTCGTTTGTTTATTTTTTACTTTTTAGTATTTATGATGTTAAATAACTAGTTTAGTAATGTATATCTAGTTTCGCATAATTTTTTGCAAAAAATTATGCGAAACATTTTTCATTGCAAAAGAATTTTCAAGCAAATTTGTAATAAAAATTTTGCGAAACAATTTTTTTTTCAAAAAATTTCCAAATTTTTTGTGATAATATTGCATTGTCATCCGATTTACATGTGCATGACAAATTTTAACTCAATCGGAAACCGGAAAGTGGGTCAAATTTAACTTGCAATATTTGATTACAGATAGACACCGGGACAGGTGAAACTAAATAAAAGTTTTTATTGCACTCCGTGAGCAAAGTGCCACTTTGCGCACGCTGCGCGTGCTCAAACTGGCACTTTGCGCACTCGTACAATAAAATTTCGTACGATACTAGTGCGAGAAACTTTTTCTCAACTCGTGTGATTGCAACATTCGCCTTCGGCTCATGCTGCAAACTCACACTCGTCAGAAAAAGTTTCATCGCACTCATCATATCGTAATATACTATTATATCACTCAGTACAATAATGGACGCTTTTACGTCCGCAAGCGGACGTGAAAACGTCCATTATTGTACTGAGTGATATAAAATATCGTACATCATTCGTCAGAAAATGTTTTTACGTCCTCGTGATGTAATGTACTATTAAAAAGAGGCAAGTGTGAAATGTTCTCTGTTAAAAAAAAAAAAAAATCCGGGACACGTACGATGATACAGTTTCGTGAATTATCGTCATTATTTTACTTTACAATATTTTCCAGCGAGAATTTTTGGCACAAAAGATGAACTTTCGGACGTAAATTACATCCCCATGTCTTCTCGGAGCTTCTTCAACCCCTGTTTTCTCTTCTTTTCTTCTCACTTCAGCGCCATCTTGTGAAAAACCCTCGAATCTTTTACCCATCGTTGCTCTCTCCCTCTCTCTCTCCTCTCCGTCTCTCCTTGGTGCGAATTATTAAAAGCTAAACTGCGTTTGATTTATAAGAGGGCAAAATATTCGCGAGGGGTGTAATGTGCGCTACCCTCAAGCGTGCAAAGCTCAAACTGGGAAGCTTCCCGGAGATTAATTTTATTACTTCCGCCCGAGTAATTATTGCATTACTTCGGTATGGAGAAGGAAACTTTTCTCAGAATTTCGCGCACCCCTCCTTCCTTCTTTTCCACTCGCGTGAACCTTAATTTTTAATTATTTTTATTATCTTACAACTGTTACAACAAATTTGGAACAATTGAAGCTAAATGAAAAATTTAAAAAACTGCAATATCGTTAATTTTGGAAATTAATTATTTCTCCTTGATATTCTTCATTCTGTAAATTTTTGTTAAAATTCGAGTTTAAGGATGTTGAGTCCCAAATCGTTTTTGGATGTTTTTGGATGAATTATTTAAGAGGACCTGTAAAAATTTCACGACGATTAGGAAGCTCGTTATCGAACAATTAACATTAACAAATTAAATTAAGTTAAATGTAGTCTCATGGAAACTGATGTAACTTTGCGATAAGTTTTTTTTTTTGACCTCTCAATTTTTTAATATCTACACTATATTCAAAGCAACGGAAACAAAACCAAGTTTATTGATGAATATTTTTTTATTTGTTTAAAAAAATGTTCTTAACAAAATGTTAATATTTTAATAACGAGTTTTCTAATCGTTGTGAAATTTTTACACGACCTCTTAAATACTTCATACAAAAACATACCAAATTTTCAAAATTTTCTCATCATTTTTCATTTTAAACCTTAAGGAGCCTGAAGTAATGATGATGGAATTCTGAAAATTTAACATGTTTTTACATGAAGTATTCGGGAGATCGTGTAAAAATTTCACGACGATTGAGAAGCTATTTATTGAACAATTAACATTAAAAAATTTCACAGGGACTCAAAATCCTTAATTTTTAATTATTTTTATTATCTTACAACTGTTACAACAAATTTTGAACAATTGTAGCTAATTGAAAAATTGAAAAAATTGCAATATCGTCAATTTTGAAAATTAATTATTTCTCCTTGATGTTCTTCATTCTGTAAATTGTTGTTAAAATTCGAGTTAAAATTATTTTGATTGAAGTAAATGTTCAATTTTTGAATGATTTATATTTTTTCATTGATTTTTTTCTTTGCCATTTAGGAAAATGACAACAAATTTTCACAATTTAAAGTAAAATGGAAAATTGAAAAACACCACAACGTCGTTAATTTTCGGAATTTATTTACTCTCCTTAATATTCTTTCAACCCTTTTACCATCTTTTGCGGATTCTATTTCTTGTTTTGTCAGTTTCATTCTGTAGAATTTTTTTAAAATTTTTGTTCAAATTGTTTTAAAATTAAATTAAATTTTTAATTTTTGTATTATTTAAATTTTTTTTAAATTTAAATTAGAGTTCAAATAATTTTAAACCTTTTTTTTTTATCCTTCGACTCGATTCAAAAATTTGTTTGCTTTTGAATTTTAGCTATGATTTTGTGAGCCCTCGTTTTCCAGTTATTTACATTATTATTATTATTATTATTATTATTATTATTATTATTATTATTATTATTATTATTATTATTATTATTATTATTATTATTATTATTATTATTATTATTATTATTATTATTATTATTATTATTATTATTATTATTATTATTATTATTATTATTATTATTATTATTATTATTATTATTATTATTATTATTATTATTATTATTATTATTATTATTATTATTATTATTTGGCTGATCGGTTCTCGCTCTTAAATTAATATTTTTCCCACGATCATTTTTTCCTTTTTGAATAACGTCGATAATTTTATTGTCTTTCAATGGATGAAAGAAAAAAAAACATTTAACACCTTGTAATAAGTGGTTCAAAGAGGAAGTCCATCTCACTCAATTTCATCTTACAATTTATTTTCACAGTTTAAATTTTTCTTTTTTTTTCTCTCTCAATTACATTCCTCGCATTCCAGTTTACGTTCTTCGACGATGCGCGTATAAAAATCTCCTATGAAAAATTTTCTCACCAACGTGCGCGATGGACTACGAAGTTCGCTGTAAATTTTATATCGGAAAACGTCCCTTTTCACGATCACAAATTACAGAGCGCGATGTTACGACTTGACGCCATCGTGGTGTAAATGAAATATTCCAGCTCAACTCAACCACTATTCCATGTTGTATTTTTTTATTTGGCTCCAACTTTTTTCTATCATTGTACGTATTTATGGAACTCAACTTGATTTTTTTCAAATTTTTTTACTCATGCATTTACGAGATATGATTTTTTGTTGAAATTCGATGATTTTTTTTTTCAAATGCCTGTAACTGCGAAAAATAGACCAAATCGAGCTAATTTTTTTTAATGTTTGTTTTTGAGTGCACTTTTTGATAAAAAAATATTAAAATTTTAACGATATTCATCTTCTCCGTCGTTTTACCGCTTGAAGCAGAAAATTGTTAATTTCAAAAGGTCGGACACTTGAAATTTTTTTTTTTTTTAATTTGCTAAGAAACTTTGATTTTTTAAAATATTTTTAACGCTAGGCTGATCTTGGACAGATTTTTTCTTATATTTTTTTCATAATTTAAAACGATTTTTTTTTCATCACAAGCGAAAAAAACGTTTTTTTTCCAAAAGGTGGAACACACGTTTAATTTTTTTCAAAAAATTTTCTAGGAAACTTTGACTATATATTAACTATTTTTAAGACTAGTTTCATCGTGGGGATATTTTTTCTTCTATTTTATTCATCATTAAAAATAGTCTTTTTTTCAGTATCAGTGAAAAAGCGTTGATTTCAAAAGGTCAGACACTTTGAATTTTTTCGAAAAATTTTCTATGAAACTTTGACTATTTCGACCATTTTTAATGCTAGTTTAATCGTGAGCAATTTTTTCCTTCTATTTCGTTCATAATTAAAAACATTTTTTTCATCACAAGCAAAAAAGCGTTTTTTTTTTTTCAAAAGTTGGGACACGTTCAATTTTGTTTTGTAAATTTGCAAGGAAACAAAATTAAACGTGTTCCACCTTTTAATTAATAACATTATTACATCTTGTCGCAGAAGAGCTCGACAAATTTCTCACCAAAGAGGTTAAAAGTAATTAAAATTACTTTAATTAATTTCATTTAATGAATTTCAATTAATTTTTTAATTAATTAATTAGTTCTTGATTTCCATCTCAAAAGCATTATTCTCTGGCCATTTTGTTCCTAATTACGCAGCTGAAACCAAAATGCCATTGAAATATTCATTTCGCACATGTTAATTTGTCGAAATTACGAAATTCCATACTAAACAATGTTGTTCTTGTTTTTTAATTTCTCTTACAAATTATAATTAGTGCAACTCAATGAAATGAGCATAAATAATGGTCGTGGAACAACGTTTACGGCATTTCATTGTGGAACAATGTACTAATTAATAAATTAATTGATGCAATTAAATAATTAAGAAAACAAGGAAACAATTAAACCCTTGGCTAAAAAACTAAGCCAAAACCGAACGTGCGCGTGGCAGATTTTTCGAAACGAGTGGACGTTAAAGTGCACTTGTGGAAAATCCTTTCAATTTTCACAATACCGAATGTGAACATATATATGTGTATATATAGATATATATATATATATATATTAGGGTGGCCCTTCTTTGGGGGTCGGAAAAATATTGAGCGTGCCGCCCCCTCAATCTCTTCTAAATTGAACAAAAAAAAATCAAACCAAATTTCAGGCCCCTCGGCCAATAAGAACACGTGCCTCAAGGACGTTTTTTATTTTTTATTTTTTTTATTCTTTTTTCCTCCCACAGAACATGTACGAGAGGAACAGTCTTGACAAAAATGTTTCCTTTTAACTTTCGGTTTGGTAGGAAAAGTAATATTGTGAAATTCCGTTAATAAAAATCAATTAAAATGTACAAAATTACAATAAAAGTCAAATGAATTACACAAAAATTTACCACTGTTAATGAAAAATCGATTGAAAAAAAAATTGCGGATGTTTGAAATGAATTGTCAAAAAAATTTCATTTTCATTTCAAACATCCGCCATTTTTTTCAACGATTTTTCATTAACTTTGGTCAATTGTTGTGTAAGAAACCTTCCTCTTTAAAATGCTTTTCTATTTTTTTTGTTTCAGAGTTGTCAATTTTGAGATTAACCGTCGGTCATGGGACAAGACATTTTCGACTTGGGCGCCTTCGATAAATTATTCAAAAAATCAAAATAAAAAATAAATTTTTGTTCTTTACTTTCGAAGGATGAAATAATGTTGTAATAACAGTTTCATACTCATATCGGATAAAGAAGCCGAGAAAAAAAAATCTAAAAATTTGCTTCTAAAGTAGACTAGTACCTTCATTGATTTTTATTAACAGAATTTCAAAACGGGACCTATCGAACCGGAAGTTAAAAGGAAAACTTTGCTGAGACTTTTCCTCTCATACATATTCTGTGAGAGGGAAAAAAAAATTAAAAATAAATAAATAAAAAAACGTCCTTGAGGCACGTGTTCTTATTGGCCGAATGGCCTGAAACTTGGTTTGAATTTTTTTTGTTCAATTTGGAACAGATTGCGGGGGCGGCACGCTTAATATTTTTCCGACCCCCAAATAAGGGCCACCCTAATATATATGTATATTTATATTCAGGAAATATACGCCGGGGGAGTTTCATTACCGCATGAGCCCCGGTATAAGCCGTCAGATTTTCCCGTATACTGTGAATAAAATCACCCTCCTCTCCCCCCCCCCCCTCCCGCCGCCCCAAGAACACGGGAAAGAGGAATAAAAGAGTGGGGAGAGGGCCACAGCAGCAATCAACGTTTTGGTAATTAATCTGGCATTCGGGCGTGACGATCGCTTTCAACCAACTATATTGACTCATACATACTAGTCGACGTTATATTTCAATTAAAAAAAAAAAAAAAGACAACAACAAAGATGAACAAAACCGATCGAATGTACATTCGCGTTCGGTGTCTTCGATGACAATGAACGGAATTTATTTCGTAATTAATTAATCCACACATTTTCACTTTTTTTTAAATCACCGATTCTACCAATTGGGGCTAGTTTCGCGTTGAGTCATTTATAGAAAACTTAGAATTCCAAAAACGAATTAATACACATTTTTTTAATGGGTCCAAAAAGAATTAGGAATATCGTGTCCATTTTTAAATATTAATAATGAGTAATAATAGTAATTTTTAAGGGTCAAATTAATGATAATTTCAAAATAATGATTAATAATCTATTATATTAATAATAACAAAATTATCTATAAGGTGTTAAATAATTTAAGAATAATTAAGAATTTTTAAATATCAGATTCCTTAACGGATTGTGCTTTTTGTTTTTATTTGAGAATTCTGGTCTAGAATTTTGAAAAAAATCAATTTTTTTTTGTACGTCCTTAATATTTAGACGTTCAGCACATATTCACTTTTTTTAAAATCACCAATTCTTCCAATTGGGGGTAGTTTCGCGTTGAGTCATTTATAGAAAACTTAGAATTCCAAAAACGAATTAATACACATTTTTTTAATGGGTTCAAAAAGAATTGGGAATATCGTGTCAATTTTGAAATATTAATAATGATTAATCATAGTAACTTTTAAGGGTCAAATTAATAATAATTTCAAAATAATGATTAATAATCTATTATATTAATAATAACTAAATTATCTATAAGGTATTAAATAATTTAAAAATAATTAAGAATTTTTTAATATCAGATTTCTTAACGGATTGTGTTTTTTGTTTTTATTTGAGAATTCTGGTCTAGAATTTTGAAAAAAATCAATTTTTTTTTGTACGTCCTTAATGTTTAGACGTTCAGCACATTTTCACTTTTTTTAAAATCACCAATTCTTCCAATTGGGGGTAGTTTCGCGTTGAGTCATTTATAGAAAACTTAGAATTCCAAAAACGAATTAATACACATTTTTTTAATGGGTTCAAAAAGAATTGGGAATATCGTGTCAATTTTGAAATATTAATAATGATTAATCATAGTAATTTTTAAGGGTCAAATTAATAATAATTTCAAAATAATGATTAATAATCTATTATATTAGTAATAATAAATATATTGCACTCAATATATATGTTTGATATATTTAGTATATATCTTCAATACATTTTTTATATTTATATTGTAATATTTTTAAATAGATTAAAAATATACTTAAAATCATATTTGTAATACATACATCTTCGGACAAAATATACTTAATTCTATAATTTCAGGTTCCTCAGAAAATTTCTTACAAATAACAAATTTTTTTTTTAAATTTTTTAAATAGTTATTTGTCAAAAAATACGGTGTTCGATCATTGGGACATGGAAAATGCAGCGTGTCCCAATTATCGAACACTCGAATTTTCCAAGATGGCGTCATTAAACCCATCAAAACATCGAGACAGTTAACGCGTGACGGATCGTGTGAATCGGATTTATTCAAACAAAAACTGTAAGTTCCTGAATAAACTCACCTCTATTCTTTTAATAATAACTCTGAGATCGTCAAATATATTTTTTATTTGTATTTTCGTGCAATGAACATAAGAAGAAAAGTAAAAAGAGAATATAACCCAGATGTAACCTAAAAATACGAATGCAATGTTCAGTATTTTTTGCTCTCCGATATTTCAGTCGAAAAACAAGAAAGCTGCGACAAAATCAAACAAAAACGAGGAAGTTGAAAATAAAAATAAAATAAAGTTCGAGTCGAAAAGCAAAAATAAACCAAATGCGAATGAACCAAAAACCTGTCAAAAGAGACTAAATATATATTTTTGTAGTTTTACATGATTGATAAAAGATGATTCAAGTGTTTGATTTTGCTTTTATTTCTTAATATTTTACCCAAAATAATATTTTCAGAACGGAAAAAGAATTCTCGAGAGTGTTCGATAACTGGGACATGCCTGTTCAATATTAGGGACACAGGCACTTCCAGTGTTCAATATAATTGGGACATTTGCATCACACTGTTATTCTTTTTTTTTCATTTGAAATAATTTAAAAATAATTCAAAGGGTAATTTTTCGAAAGTAAAAATATCAAAGTATCATTTTAACGTGAAAGCGATGGTTTTTTTCTCGATTTTATATTTTTTTCTCACCGAATTCAATCCCCAGATCCTTAGCTGTTAAATAATTGGGACACCTTAACTTATTTAATTATCATTTTTTTCGATTTTTTTGTTTATTGTCAAAATGTAAATAAATATGTTGTAAAACAAAAGGATGGTGAAAATATGTATATTTTTTATCGATCTCGACAAAACGTTCAAAATGTTTGTCTCTAGACCAGAATACCCCCTTAAGTGGGGAATATTCGAGAAAGTTTAAAATGAAGATGTTAAAAGTCGAAAATTGCTTCGTTCTCTCTTTACGCGTCATTACGTTTATTATAATGCGCGAATGTTATCACGTGATGGTTCTGCATGTAACGTTTCGGACATTACTTATTACCGATGCCATTACAAATGCGCATAACATTATTTTTCGTTTTTTTGCAATTTTTTTTTGTTTCTTTATTCCTTCTTTATTTACCTCTGCTGCGAGAAATCGCCGAACGAGGATTAAAAAAAAAAACTGAACGGAGTTAAAGTAAATGGCCGGAGAAAAGAGGAAAAAGATTCGAGACTCGTTCAACTTTCGAGCAATCCTTCGTCTGCATCTTATTTTCGACTCTCCGTGAAGCGATTTCTCGGGCATCAGAAATTTCTGTATTTCGATTGCAATCGTCATGGGAGAAATTGTATTATTTTACATTATGAAAAAAAAAGAAACAAATTATTAGAACTGATTATCAATTAAATATACATATACTAATTTATACGATATTTATTAAACTCTGATGCAATTATTTTGAACCGAATCAATTTTTCAATTTTTTTGGGAACTTGATTTCCTTTCAGTTTTCTGCAATTTTCATGAGTAACTGAAATTTGTATATTTTTAGCATCCACGGAAATAAAAAAAATCGTGCAAATTGGAACATTTTATATTGCATCCACAATTTCACGTTTTTGAACGTTTTGAACAAAATTCAACATAAAAATTGCCAGAAAATGTTTGTTTTGATGAAAACAAAGCTTTCTCTGTAAAGAATAAAAATTAATCAAATTTTATAGAAATTATCAAAATTAAAAAAAGGATTTTCTCCTTTTTTTCTGTCTTTTTAAATAGTCCAAATGGTCCATTTTTTTATATTTAAGATCATTAGAGAATTCAAGAAAAACTCGTTAATTTAGTTTAAATAAATTAATTTAAAATAACTAAAATTTTATAAAATCAAAATTAATTCATTAAAATTAAATTTTATCAAATTTTAGTTTTTAATAAATTTTATTGAAATATTGACCTAATGGGCCCGATATTGAACCAAATCGGAATTTTTTTAAATCCAATAAATATGTTTTCTCTCGATGTATAATCCACGATCTTTCTCGTA